>JAFVLL020022341.1:0-31302 GCA_021397915.2 Tor tambroides
TGACGAAACTGGTCTTGGTGAACGCCATCTACTTCAAGGGGAACTGGGAGAAGAAATTCCCAAAGGAAGCCACCAGAGATGGACAGTTTAAGCTGGACAAGGTGAGATTTCATGCTCTTTTTTGAAATATTCTTAACAGTCATGAAATATGAGGACTTGTGACATCTTTATTAATCTCTTGATGCTTGGCAGACTCAAACTAAACCAGTGAAGATGATGCAACAGAAGTCAAGGTTTCCTCTGACCTTCATCCCGGAGTTGGACAGTCAGGTTCTGGAGCTGCCGTATGTTGGGAAGAATCTCAGTATGTTAATCATCCTTCCCAACAAGATTCAAGACGAAACCACTGGCCTTCAGAAGGTGAGACAGCAGAGATTATATGGTGTGTTTTTTCATCATTTGGAATTGCTGGTTGCTGCATAAACATAAATCATTGAAGAGTTACTGTCTGCATGATTTGCATTTTTTATATATATTTGAATGAAATTAACAAGCCTCTCTTATTATCCAGCTTGAAAAGGCACTGACCTATGAGAAGCTCATGGAGTGGACCAAACCCAGCAAGATGCTTCAAGAGGAAGTTGAAGTATCTCTGCCCAAATTTAAGATGGCAGAAACCTGCGACATGGTGCCGTTTCTGATCAGCATGGGAATGGAGGATGCTTTTGACTCACAGAAGGTGAATCTTTCAGGCATGTCGCCCAACAAAGATCTGGTGGTGTCGGGGGTGGTTCATAAATCCTTTGTTGAAGTAAACGAGGAAGGAACCGAAGCGGCTGCAGCCACCGGCATCGGCTTCTCAACAACCTCAGTGCCATTACCCCCGAAAACCTTTATTGCAGACCATCCGTTCCTTTTCTTCATCCGTCATAATCCCTCCAACAGCATCCTGTTTTATGGACGCTTCTGTTCTCCTTGAAGATAGTAAAGATGCAGTGAGAATATGAAGTGTTTGCATTTCTCTGACAAATAAAGGCTCTAGCAAATAATGGAGTGAATTTTTTCTATGCATTTACTTTCACAGCACTGACTCTGACACAGAGTTCTGATACAAAACAGACTACAGAATGGAAAAATTAAAGATGCACCAATCATGTCAATGCATTTTTTGGTGAAAAAAATGGCTGCTTGTTAGTAAATACCAACCACTGCAAATACTGTAGATCAAAACACCATTTTGCACTGTAACAAAATTATGACTTAACAAAAACACATTAGGCTAAAATAAATAAATAGGAGATTAATAAAACTGTATTTAACATGTTTTTAACATATTGCCTAAACTGGATACAGCAATTCCAACATTTTTCAAATGTTATTTTATGTTTGTTTTTATAAGTGGATCTTTACTATTCCTAATATACTCAAATTTCCAAATCTCTCAGTAGAATTTCAGGCCATATTTAACACAATTGCTTCATAAGTTATTTTCAGCTTTATATTTGGCATATAGTACAGTCATCTGTAAATATTTTTACTTTCTCAGGGGCTTTTTCATAGGTTTTCTCAAAGTGACAACATACCCCTAAAAAATAATTTAAAAAATACAGACTTTTACATGCACACAAGAAACTTTTTTGTGCCTTCGAGAAACTATTCACATGCACATGGGAATTTTTTGCATGCTTACGCATTACAACTTTTATAACCTATTTCCTTTGTGCATCACTGCCATCTTACTACGAATAAAACAAGAGCATGGATGCACATGAATTAAGAGATCTATTTGCTCAAAATGTGTCTTTTCTTATGGTAATACCTAAATATCTAGGCCTAATGTCCAATTTAACACATCCTCTGTGTCGGTGAAGAAAAACCATGACACGAAATGGGCTTATGGCATAATACAGATGTGTGCATTGTCCTATTTGCCAAGTTCAGTGGTCTATAAAAAAGCAAGGCAAGTTTATTTATATAGCACATTTCATACACAATGGTAATTCAAAGTGCTTTAGATAAAAGGAATTAAAATAATCATTTTAAAAAAATCACAACAATAAAACAAGGAATTTAAAAACTTTTAAAAAGATTTAGAAATTGATTTAAAATGAATTAAAACCGTTAAGAGTAGAAAATGATTACACATAAAATGCAGTGCAATCAGTTCAGACATAGCACAGTGCTCATTCAGTAAATGAAGAGCTAAGCAGATGAGTTTTGATTCTGGAAAAAAGACTGGTACTGTAAAAATGTGTTCAAAATTTGGCTTTCGTTAGGGAAGTATGTCATATTTCAAGACGGTCTCTTTAATGCATACTCTGTGGGGGCCAAGAAACCACACCACAAAATGGACTGATGGCACAATAGGTGGCTCAGTGTGCATTGTCCTATATAAGTGTAATGGTTTTTCATGTGCACATAAAAGTCTGTATATAACTATAGAAACTGCTATCGAAACAGTCAGCTTTCTGAGAAGCATCCTTAGAAATGCACGTGTGCACTGGCTCGCCTAGCCTGAAAAAAAGCTTTTTTTCCATGCTATTTGAGCATAAGAAACAACATTAATGAGACCGTTGTTGTCAGATTTCATTGATTTCAAATATGACATTTAATCGTAAGCTTGGTGAACAGTTTTGGAGAACACGATGTTTCCCTGTTCAAACAGACATGAGTTGTACTTGCATGCCTGAAATGAAATGTTTTGAAATGTCTTTTGGCACAGCAGAGAAACAGTTGCAGTAAAAGGATATGTTTTTTCTTGTGTCAAAGAGGCAGGTGTGGCTCGCAAGCCACTGGTTCCCGACTGCTGAGCTAATCTGTTATTGGGTTGCACAGACACCAGGATTAAGAATGATAAATTGTGAATGATACAATTTAGATTTATCGTTCTTTCGTTTATTTGACTTCCATGATAGGAGTGAAATGAAGAATGAATCATTCAGTTGATGTTTGATGGTGTTCCAAGTGGATAAATATATCAATATCTAATAGAAACACTCATTTATATTTTACAGGAAGGCTGGACTTTGATAAATAGATTAGGGCAAGGCTTCATTTATTAGAAAGACACCCATAACCGATTGATTCATTCGTCTCAGACACCCTGGGAAACTTCAAAATTTTCTCTGAACCTGTTCAAGAAGATCAGCGGAGGAAACACTTCAGGAAATGTGTTTACTCTCCGATCAGCATCTCCTCGGCTCTGGCCATGGTGTCTCTCGGAGCAAAAGGAAACACAGCAGCGCAGATGTTTAAGGTGATCTCACACTTATATATTTTTATGGCCGGTTGTTCATAACTTAAAATGCATTATATACAACAATGCTGTGTAGGTTTTGGGGTTTAACAATCCTGCCGAACCCAATGCTGCCACTCCAGCTCCTCATCAACAAGCCCAGAAGCCCCAGATGCCCTGCGGCGTCAAGGGTCAACATGAACCATCAATGACGCAACAAACCCAGAAATTAGATCTACCTCCCCAACTCAAGGTTCAGAATAAGTATTTACATGAAACGCTAACCTCATGACTTTATGATTGCATTGTACTTTCCATAGTGGTGCATATAGCCTTGGGGATTAAATGTGACATTCCCAGTCAACACGTGAGATCACGCGATGATCACAGTGATATCACACCATTCTCATATGGTGATACTCACAGGGTGAGTAATATGTGAACTCATTGTGAATTCAAAATGCTGAGTAGGTTGAGAAAAAGCAGATCAAATATCAGTCACCGGGAGGGACATTCTACTTCCTGTTTCACAACACTATCACAGTGATATCACACCATTCTCATATGGTGATACAGGGTGAGTAATATGTGAACTCATTGTGAATTCAAAATGTTGAGTAGGTTGAGAAAAAGCAGTTCAAATATCAGTCACCGGGAGGGACATTCTACTTCCTGTTTCACAACACTATCACAGTGATATCACAGTGCTCTCACATGATGAGCTCATGAGTGCACGCCCAGCTAACAGATTTCTGTTGTAAGATACAACTGAATCATGCATTACCAACGTGGTGAGTAGTGTTTGCTTTAGTTGAGCTCTTGACCCTTGACTTTATAACATTATATTTTTGGGGCTGATGTAACTGTGTTCGTAAAGCACATTTATTATGGCAAGGAAAACCAAAAAGAGATTGCAACCAGGTGATATTGGTTTGTTATTGATAACAACACAGTCACCACCTAGATTCAATATGCAGTCTTGGTGGTGAGGTTTTGTTAATCTAAAGTTTCGGATTATAATAGTTCTGTGATTATACGGTATAGGATCCAACAGTCTCAATCATATATGAAGGATTATAAAAGCATAAGACACAAACATTAACTACTCTGTCATTTAAACACAAAGAGAGACATCAAGAATCAGTGTATGAATCTCAGCAATGGTGACAATCAAAAGCTTCATGCTGCAATGCATGCTGGGTACCTAGTCTCTGTGCATTGAGTGCACTTTGACCTCACATTAGTATGAGCACACAGTGAAGGCGCTGTGAGGTTACACTTTTAGCTCAGTGTGACCTCACTTTGTGACCTCATCACGAGTATCCTGTGAGCTCATGGTGAGATCACTGTGAGATCAAATTGTTGACTGGGTTGTTGATACAAACAGAAATGTCCTACTCAAGCAGTACAAACTGAGGACCAAATCCATTCCAGTTTCAATAAACTCACGAGTGAACTGAACAAACCAGGAGTCCCGTATGTGTTGAGTCTTGCCAACCGCCTCTACGGAGACCAATCCTACCAGTTTGTGGAGGTAAGACTCAAAGCAAATAATTCAAGGTGCTGGAAATGCTCTCTAATTCAATCGATTTGCTATGTTACAGAAATTCCTTAATGATGCAAAAAGATACTATGAGGCCGGGCTGGAGAAGGTGGATTTCAAGAAGAAATCAGAGGCTGCACGTGTCGACATCAACAAATGGGTGGAGAAAAAAAACACAAGGTGAAAACCAGCATGAACTTGATTTGAATTTAAAAGTTACTCTGCAAATAAAAATTCTTTTAAGTTTTTTGCTGTACTTTAAGTTCAGCAGAACTACTTTCCAAAGGCCGTGTTTGAGCTGAGCTACCTATCTAACAAAAATAAGTTCTAAAAAGATTTTGCTAACATTGTTATTTATGAATGTTCCAAACATCCAGTTTTTTAAATTGTTCAAAACATTTTTAAAAACAAGTTAAGGGAACATTCCATTTGATCATTTTGCAGATATCTCAGAACATTCTGTAACATTTTTAAAACATTAGACAAATGCACAACTAATGAATGATGAATAAATAGTTTTATGTTAACATTTTGAAAACATTACTAAAGACATGCTGAGAACATTCCCTGTTAGCTCTTTAGAGTTTAAAGTTTATTTTGTTAGTAGGATTACATTAAGCAACATTTTTGGCCATTGAGTTTACATTTCTGTAAGAATTCAGTCATGAGCTTTGAGACAGATGCTTTAATAGTATTTTTGGTGATTCATTTGTGTTCTTCATATGTGAACCAGTTCAAACCAATGCCTAAAGTGGAAAATGTCCATTTCGATTTCAGAGAAGTTCAAGGACTTGCTTCCACAGGGATCCATCGATGCCATGACGAGACTGGTCTTGGTGAACGCCATCTACTTCAAGGGGAACTGGGAGAAGAAATTCCCAAAGGAAGCCACCAGAGATGGACAGTTTAAGCTGAACAAGGAGAGATTTCTTGCTTTTTTGAATGCTTTTTAGCAGTCAAAAAATATGAGGATATATGACATGTTTCTATTAATCTCTTGATGTTTGGCAGACTCAAACCAAACCAGTGAAGATGATGAATCAGGAATCAAAGTTTCCTTTGGCCTTCATCCCAGAGATGGACAGTCAGGTTCTGGAGCTGCCGTATGTCGGGAAGAATCTCAGCATGTTGATCATCCTTCCCAACGAGATTCAAGACGAAGCCACTGGCCTTCAGAAGGTGAGATAACACAGGTTCTTCATTATGTAGAATTGTGTAACCTTATAAATCCTACATCAAGGCATCTAAATGACCAAAGCTTTGCTTAAAAAACTGTTGCACACAAACTACCACATGCCTTCTGTTGTCAGACTGATAATATATATTTAACAAAATATAATAAAAATTATAAAAGGCCTTTTAGTATAATTTTACAGACGTCCACCTTTAGCACATGGCTTGTGTCTTTTTGCTGTGAAGCATTTACTTATTTTCATAATGTAAATGAAAGAATAACCTTTATATTGCTAGTGATTTTTCAAGATCTACATTTACTGGACTGACGCAACCATGTTTATTATCATTTTGTTAAAAATATAATCTTCATATGCGAGTATAAGCATTTAAACATCATCTTAAGACATATTACATTACAAGCTATCAGAAATAATTTCATCTTACTTTTTGCTCATTATAAACATCAGCAAACACAGCAAATTGCATATTTTGGCTCATTTAGGGCGCAAAAAAAAAGAAAAAAAGGAAAAATCAGCTGATTTTTCCCTTCCTAGTATATGAGCCATAAAAACCAGAAGTGTCAAATATGATATTCAATTACAAAAAAAAGATAATTAAAAAAAGTCTAAACATTCAATAAACACTTGAAAATTTTCAAAGAATTCAGTTTTTCTTACTGTTATTTCTGAATTTGCATGGTTAGTGCAATTCTATTGTATATCTTTGTGTATAATTCTGTTGTAATTCTTTTGTGTAATTCTATTGTATCTTGAAACGGTTTATCTGATCCCAAAAAATATCACATCATTGATGGTGTACAAACAGATCTAATTTCATATTAACAGTCACATGACCATTAACAAAACACTCTTATTATCCAGCTTGAAAAGGCACTGACCTACGAGAATCTCATGGAGTGGACCAAACCCAACAAGATGCTTCAACAAGAAGTTCGAGTATCTCTGCCCAGATTCAAGATGGAGGAAACCTATGACATGAAGAGTCTTCTGATCAGCATGGGAATGGAGGATGTGTTTGATGGGCAGAAGGTGAATCTTTCAGGCATGTCGCCCAACAATGATCTGGTGGTTTCGAAGGTGATTCATAAAGCCTTTGTTGAAGTAAACGAGGAAGGAACCGAAGCGGCTGGAGGCACTGGCATTGTCATCTCAACAATGTCAATGCCATTACCCCCCAAAACCTTTATTGCAGATCATCCTTCCTTTTCTTCATCCGTCATAATCCCTCCAACAGCATTCTGTTTTATGGACGCTTCTGCTCTCCTTGAAGATTGTAAAGATGCAGTGATCATTCTAGTTGAATGTGTTCCTCTGATAAATAAAGGCTCTATTAAACTGTTAAGTGTTAAGTGTGTAAATAGTGTATATAAATCATTGAGTACTTTAACAGCACAGAGTTCTTATACAAATCAGGCTACAGAATGGGAAAATATCTATATGTTTTTTTTGGAAATAATCTGTTCAACATTTTTATGCTATTAATAGTTTACTTTATATAGCGAAAATTATCTAAAACTCCCTAACCATTTTGGTTATACACTGAATTTATTGATATTGATGGAGTTAGAGCCCCCCTTGCATGTCTCTTGTGGTAGAGATGAAGAAAAAATAAAGTCTTAAGCAAAAAAAATCTCTTATTTCTTAAGTCTCTTGACTTAAATGGCCACTGTAGTAGCATCTCAAATCTTTGGCGTAATTATATACGGTAATGGGCTATATTTATTTATGATTATATCACATGAAAAAGGTGTTTCATGAGACATGAGACTTTTTTTATAAAACCAAAAATCTGACATTCCCACAGTCAAAACTACACAGATCACGATCACTACATGAACTGTTAATAACTGTACAAAAGTAGTTGTACTTGGGGTTTGTGGTTATGAGGTTTATTATTTTATTTAGTTTTTTTATTACGTTATCTAAAAAGTTCCACAGACACGCCTACTTCCACCCTCATCAGCTGATCCGTTATTGACTGTTACAAACATTATCATTAAACATATAATATAACACACAACTAATTATAATTCATACAATTATGATTAATCGTTCTTGTACTCAGCTTTTGTTTCTTCACCTACACACTCCTTACTGTAAACAAAAAGTGAAATGAAGAATGAATCACTCGATTTAAGTATATCAATTAATATTTCAAACAACAGTTTGTATTTTACAGGAAAGACTTGGGTGGGTGAGGGTGAGGCATCATTTATTAGACTGACACCCTTAACAGTCAACTCATTTGACACAGACACACTGAGAAACTTCTTCATTTCTGCTATTCCAGGTAATGTTTTTACTGAACTCTGTTAAAAGGTACTTTTCTGTATATGGAATGTAGATGGTATATCTACATTAATTAAAACAGATCCAATAGAACTAACAGCTTGTTTTAATGATGAAGAAGATCTGCTGTTATTTAAACAACTGCTTTTTCTTGCTCAGCTTGTGGAAATGGAGCATTTGTCTGCAGAAAACACACGATTCTCTCTCAATCTGTTCAAGAAGATCAGTGGAGGAAACACCTCCCCACCAGAAAATCAGCATCTCCTTACAGTATGTTACAGAAATTCCTTAATGATGCAAAAAGATGCTATGAAGCCGGACTGGAGAAGGTGGACTTCAAGAAGAATTCAGAAGCTGCACGTATCAACATCAACAAATGGGTGGAGAAAAAAACACAAGGTGAAAATCAGCATGAACTTATTCTGAATTTTAAACTTGGTTTACAAATAATAATTCTTTGTTGTTTTTTGCTGCATTTTAGGTTCAGCAAAATGTTTTTCAAAGACCATGTTCGCCTTGATAACTCTGAGTTCAGCTATAAAAGAATCTGTCTCAAAGCTCATGACACAATTCTAATGGAAATGTAAAATGGCTAAATATAAAGTACATTGAAGTCACTGTTTCATTCACAATGTTGCCATTTGAATTTCAGAGAAGATCAAGGACTTGCTTCCACGGGGATCCATCGATGTGATGACGAGACTGGTCTTGGTGAACGCCATCTAAGGGGAACTGGGAGGAGAAATTCCCAAAGGAAGCCACCAGAGATGGACAGTTTGAGCTGAACAAGGTGAGATTTCATGCTCTTTTTTGAAATATTCTTAACAGTCATGAAATATGAGGACTTGTGACATCTTTATTAATCTCTTGATGCTTGGCAGACTCAAACTAAACCAGTGAAGATGATGCGACAGAAGTCAAAGTTTCCTCTGGCCCTCATCCCAGAGATGAACAGTCAGGTTCTGGAGCTGCCGTATGTCAGGAAGAATCTCAGTATGTTGATTATCCTTCCCAATGAGATTCAAGACGAAACCACTGGCCTTCAGAAGGTGAGACAGCAGAGATTATACGGTGTGTTTTTTCATCATTTGGAATTGCTGGTTGCTGTATAAACATATAAATCATTGAAGAGTTACTGTCTACATAACTTGAATTTTTAATATATTTTTGAATAAAATTAACAAGCCTCTCTTATTGTCCAGCTTGAAAAGGCACTGACCTATGAGAAACTCATGGAGTGGACCAAACCCAGCAAGATGCTTCAAGAGGAAGTTCAAGTATCTCTGCCCAAATTTAAGATGACAGAAACCTACGACATGGTGCAGTTTCTGATCAGCATGGGAATGGAGGATGCTTTTGACTCACAGAAGGTGAATCTTTCAGGCATGTCGCCCAACAAAGACCTGGTGGTGTCGGGGGTGGTTCATAAAGCCTTTGTTGAAGTAAATGAGGAAGGAACCGAAGTGGCTGCAGCTACCGGCGCCACCATCACAACAACCTCAGTGCCATTACCCCCGAAAACCTTTATTGCAGACCATCCGTTCCTTTTCTTCATCCGTCGTAATCCCTCTAATAGCATTCTGTTTTTAATACGCTTCTGTTCTCCTTAAAGATGGTAATGAAAGAGTGAGAATTCTAGCTGCACATGTTCCTCTGATAAACAAAGGCTCTAGTAAATAACTGAGTGTTATTACTTTAAACTTTCACAGCACTGATTCTTGAGTTCCACTACAAAACAGGCTACAAAATGGGAAAATATCTTTATATTTTTGGATCAATCTTTTCAACATTTTTTTTTTCAGTTCTACAAATAGGTTCTACTTTATATAAGGGAAATTTATTTACAAATCCCAAGCCATTTCTCTACAAATTTGTGTGACGGATTTTAAAGCATTTCCATTAATGACATTTTTAAAGCAACTTACAAAAGATGCACAAAAGCAATTTGTCAAAGAGCCAACAATAATCATAATATACAATAGTAGGTTAATTAGACAACTAGATTAGGAAGCAAGCTAGAGAAGAGGAGAAATGCAGAAAAGAAATAGAAAATATAAACCTATGCTGGATCCCAGTTTGCATACTTTCCATCCTAATTAGTATTTGAGATGAGAATAGTGTGACCCAAATTGTAGCATGTTGAAATTAGTTTCCCAAAGGTACCCAGATGCTTGACATGTTAGAGAAATAGGCCTATAAAATTACACAAACAAATAAAATATGAATACAATAAACTGTGCAACAAACAATCATCTTAAGTTAGCAACAAGTATTAAGATATGCAGTTAATCTCAGAATAATTAATTCCATACACTACAGCTGTGTGGAGGTAAATTAAGCTCAATCTGCTATGACGTCACAGTTGTGTTGCACTGTGGTATATGGAGCTGCCTGAAGAGCATATATGAGTAAAGTCGCTCTCTCTGTCAAATATTGAGGGTCTGTCATTATAAAACGTATATATTCCCAGGTTCGTGAGTGTGTATCTAAAAGTTAAATGGAACACACCCTCTATTGACTAATATTGCCCACAACCCATTGCGCGTTGGATTCGAATATACAATACAATAAGAATATACAAGGATTCGATTACAAACACAAATAAAAAGTGTTAAAAACTACACACAATGTGGCAGATATGTGAAACCGACGGTTAAGACCTAGTTAAAGAGGTTTGAGTGATTAATAATATCTAACTTGATTTAATATTTATTTAATGTTATCCGCATTATATTTCATCTGCAAGAATATTGTTAAGTTTCATAAAAGATACGCAAGGTCATAAAACTTTAAATCCATCATTATTCAAACACATAAGGTGAGTTTTTTGTAACACTTTAGAATACTGTTCCATAATTTATGAATAAATACACAGGAATATTCTAGTAACTACTATTAAAGAAATTCCGATAAACGAATTAGTAAGTAATAGCACTCAGTTGTAAGTGGTAGTTCACTATTATTAGCTAATCAGTAACTACTGTTTTTTTTTCATATCTCCCATAGAACTCCTCTAAGAACTACTATATTCAGGTTCCTAATTAATGTGAATGATGCAAAATAAATAGTATAAATAGGCTTAATTCTAAAGTGAAGATCATTGTAACCCACTAGTAATGACTCAAGTATTAACAAATCCTTCAGAAGGCATTACTAATTACTTGGATCAATATTCTAAAGTGAAAAAAGAATGATAACTCTCTAAGATTGACTGAAGTCATTGTAAGCCTTTGGGGTATATATAAGGTTTTGGATAGTAATGACTAAAGTACTACTGCATCCTTCTAAAGGAATTAATTAGCCTACATGGATCAGTATTCTAAAGTGAAGATCACGCTAACCTAGTAATGACTCAAGTGTTACCAAATCCATCGGAAGGAATTGCTATCCAAAATTACAAAAACCTCAAAAGTTTACTAAGACTTCTGTCACTAGGGAGTTATCATGATCTTAACTTTATAATACTGATCCAAATAATTAGTAATTCCTTTAGAAGTATGTAATAACACTTGAGTCATTACTATCCAATACTTCATACAACCCTTAAAAAGCTCACCCCAATATCAGTCATTACTAATAGCCTATCATGATTACTTTAGAATACTGATCCAAATAATTAGTAATTCCTTCTGAAGGATTTGGTAATACTTGAGTCACTAATAGCGGGTACCATGACCTTCACTTTAGAAAATAATGATATATTATACATTATTCATATGACTTATGAACCTGCATACAGTAGCTAGTTCTTAGTAGCTCTCTGGGAGTAGTTAGGCCTACTGATTAGCTAGTGAACTACTTTGACTAAGCACTATTACCTACTAATTCATTAATCAGATTTCATATTACTTAATAGTAGTTATAGAGTGCTGGTTACTCATTTGTTCCTGTGTAGTTATTCATCCGTGACAGAACATTATTCTAATGTTTTTGGTATGAAACGTGACTGGAAGAACAACGTGCCTTAATTTTTCTCCTATATTGTAGAAAATGTAATGAAATGAAATTTGGAGGATGTTATGTGACAAGATGATTAACAGGTCAGTTTAAATAGAATCATGAAGAAGCAGTATGGAACTGTTGCAAGTATACCTTGGGTTCACTTGTCTTGCCTTTAAAGACTGTTATTATACAGCGATCATATATAATCCTTATTAGCAGGCATATTAAAGCACATTTTATGCTTATTAAGATATGTGCATTGTGCACAAGTAATGTTTATATCAGTAAGTCTTAAGCTATGTGTCAGTAAATATGTTAATGGATCTGAACTATACATAGTATGAAATAAATGTATAAAAATTTTACTTTTTTTTTTTTGCTACTGTGATCATCTCAGAATCAGACAGGCTTCAGACTTCTAAATAGCCTATCAGCATCCATAAACACTTTGTACCACGTAGAGAGTCCGTGAGGTAATGCTGCGTTCCAGATGAAGTTGGGAATATCCCAAATTAAATGTCTCACTTCAGACCTCAGTAAGTTCCATTAAATCAGATGTCACATTCATAAATTCAAAACGAGAGCCTGTCATGTTTTGGGATCAGTTATGCCAGAATAAACACAACAAAATCGGTTTGAAAACAGCTGACAAAAGGCAAAAATTAAAGTAGAAGATGTACCCTAAGTTCAAACATCGAATGTCCCACTATGAATCCAAATTCTGTTCCATCTGGAACGTAGCATTAGTCCCGCCCCTCATACTGACAGGATTGGTCACCCCTTTAAAACCGCATTTTTGTGCCTTTGTACTCTGAGGTTTAAGGAGAAAATACTCAGCAAAGGTGTTGACTGATGTATTTACACGTGGTTTGTCTTAAAGCATATTAAAAACGCCACAAAGGCATACAGTATAAACAACATTTAAAACTGGATTTTCACCAGGGGGTATTCCAGAAAGCAAGGTTAACTTACCTTCACATATACCCTGAACTCTTGGTTGATTAAGACAAACCTTGCTTAGGCTACTTGAGGTATGCTGGTTCCAAAAACACGTCCGGGAATAAGTTCAGTTAACCCAGAGTATGTTCACGGTTAACACACAAGACATCCTCAACAGAGCGACAAATCAACGAGTCAGCATGGAAATGGATGCTAAGAAAAAGCGCGCCGTACTGCTTCTTTCTTCTTTTTCTCTTGTTCAGTGCTGCCCTCACAAGCTGCTGGAATTAATATGAATACGAGTTTCTTAGTTGGAATTTGTAATTGTCATATTTACTACTGCTAAACTCTGAAATAATTATATCCGAGTTCCCAAGTTGGGAGTGCCATCAACTTTAAAAAGGGGAAAGGGCCTATGCTTTATCACCTTTTTTCCTACAAAAGCTAGCTAGATCACCTTGTTTTGATGTTAAAGTCATGCATGTAAATGAATAACCATTTCAAGCATTTTGTATGCTTTATAACACAGCAAAATAGCATCTATTTGATTGAAATCCAGAATCATCAGCAAGCTGACTATAGGGCTGTGAATGTTTATATGTTTGTCAACAAACGGGACACTACTTATTTTAAGATTTATTTTTGGTGTTTATTATTGGCGTTTTTTTTATTGTCTTTATTCAGGTGAGGAATATGGGAGAGAGACAGGAAAACGGGAGAGAGAGAAAGAGGGGGATGTGATCGGGAAAGGTACATTAAGTAATGTCAGCCCACTGCCCACTAAGCTATCAGCACCGATAGGACACTACATTTTATTCCAAATTAAATATCTTCAATATATTTTGACTTTAATAAGATTTCCCCAAGAAATCTGGTGTCCTCTTTTATTCCTGTTTTTTTTCTGACAGCAAGCACTTGACTGCAAAGGCAGCATTATTCCTTATTTCCTTATAGGAATTCAGAAAATGTGCAGCTTACGTGCATGAAAGTGGCACGTCTGAATTAGTTGATACAGGAAATCAGCTGTCTAATAAAGAGGTTGACTGGCAAAAAAGTATTTTATGTATTTTGAAAATACAAAAATACTAAGCTAGAATATATTTAAATACAAAACATATATATATTTTAAAAGTATTAGTATTTTGTATTTAAAATACATATTTAAATACACCTATTTGAAATACTGCCGATCCCTGTATACGGTACATAATGTGCTATATTTGTCACGTGTTTGAGTTCCTGTTTGTCCATATTTGGTTTAGTTCCTGTTCTCATTAGTTAATCTTCGTTCATTCTGATCACCTGTGTTAATTTATCATCTCGTTTGCTCCTTTTGTTTGCCTGTCTTTATAAGCCTTCCATTTCTGTCTATTCTTCTTACTGGATTAATGTTATTTTAGCAATAGAAATTGTGTGTTGGTGATTAAAATCCCTTTAAGTCTACTTCTTCGTGCGCCTTTGTTCTACAACCACGTTCTGTGACAGAATCCAGGACCTAATGCAGATACTGAAACCGCCGCGCGGTCTTTCCGCCCTGGCCCGCCAAGATCTCCCGCTGATGGAGTATGCGTGGGAGTTCAGCGGGCTCGCTGTGTGGATGGGGTTGGGTGACACCACACTCAATTCTCTGTTCTGGATCGGAGGCCAATTACTATCGCCCCGTGGACATCCCAGACACCACAGGACTGAGCTGGACGGAAGGGATCCTCCGGTGTCTGGAGAGTGTCCAGCCCCAATCCAGAACCAGCCCACTATTCAGTCTGTCGGCTGTCCCCCAATCAAGCCCACCGTCCGCAGCACATGTGCCCCTGGGAATACTTGTGGCTTTTGAGGGTATGTCTTGGAACCCAGAGCTCGCACCAGAAAGCCCTCCTTCGTCTCCTGAGTCTCTTCCGCCTCCGCTGGTCCCATCCAGCTCCCCATCGTCTCAGGAGTCTCCTTCGCCTCTGCTGGTCCCGTCCAGCCCTCTGTCTCCTGAGTTTCCCAAGTTAGCCAGCTCTGCTCCTCCAAAGCGCCCTCCAGAGCACCCCCCAGAATCCATTATTCACCCCAAGAAAATTTTTTGTCGGGGGGGGGGGGGTGCATATATCCATGGCCATAGTGCCCGGGCCACAGGCCAAGGCCATGGAGGCGGATCCGCCATGGCCTCCCGAGTCTCCTGATCTGCCTTGGCTCCCCGAGTCTCATGATCCGCCCTGGCCTCCCGAGTCTCCTGATTTGCCTTGGCTCCCCAAGTCTCATGATCCGCCCTGGAGGCCCTCCTTGTCTCCACCTGGTTCCTGTCCTGCACCAGCCTCCAGGGCGTTCCCCTCCCCGATGGTACTGTTACGGCGTTACGGTAATCTTCGTTCATTCTGATCACCTGTTAATTTATCCCGTTTGTTTGCCTGTCTTTATAAGCCTTCCATTTCTGTCTATTCTTCGTCCTGGATTAATGTTATTTTAACAATGGAAATCGTGTGTTGATGATTAAAATCCCTTTAAGTCTACTCCTCCTCCGTGCGCCTTTGTTCTATAACCACGTTCCGTGACAATATTTAGATAACTATATAATTATATCACATATAAAAAAGGTGTTTCATGAGACATGTATCCACAACACATGACCTGTTACGCAACCAAATCAATCTGACATCCCCACATAGCAAAAACTACACAGATCACGATCACTAGATGAAGTGTTTATAAGTGTAACTAGCTAAATGTCATTTAGAAAAGCAGTTACTTGGGGTTTGTGGTTATGAGGATTTTTAAAAAAAAATTATCATGTTATCTAAAAAGTTTCACAGAGACGCCTACTTCCACCCTCATCAGCTGATGCTATTGGCGTTATTTGTTTGTACACACCTTATGATTAAGCATGACTAACTATAATTAATACAATTATGATTCATCTTTCTTGTATTCAGCTTTTGTTTCCTCACCTACACACTCTTAATTTACTGTAAACAAAGAGTGAAATGACGAACAAATCACTCAGTTTAAGTATACCAATTAATATTAGAAACAATAATTTGTATTTTACAGGAAAGCTGGACTTGGATTAAGAGCTATAATCGTTTTAGGGTGAGGCATCATTTATTAGACTGAAACCCATAACTGTCAGTTCATTTGACACAGACACACTGAGAAACTTCATCATTTCTGCTGATTATTCCAGGTAATGCTTTTACTGAACTCTGTTAAAGGTACTTTTCTGTACATGGAACGTAGATGGTATATCTACACAGTAATATGCATTATTGATTAAAGCAGATCTAACAGAACTAAGAGCTTGTTTTAATGATGAAGATCTGCTGTTATTTAAACAACTGCTTTTTCTTGCTCAGCTTGTGAAAATGGAGCGCTTGTCCGGAGCAAACACACGATTTTCTCTCAATCTGTTCAAGAAGATCAGTGAAGGAAAAGCATCAAAAAATGTGTTCTACTCTCCGATCAGCATCTCCTCGGCTCTGGGCATGGTGTCTCTCGGAGCAAAAGGAAACACAGCAGAGCAGATGTTTAAGGTGATCTCACATTTATGCATTTTTACGGCCAGTTGTTCAGAATATATATTCAAATGCTTTTTCCATCAGATTTCTTGTGTAAATATTTGTATGATCATAAAAAGATTCAACAACTGAGACCTAAATGGAACAAAGTTCAAAAACATTTGGTGAACAAAAATGTAATGAGTTCTTGAACTGAGCGATGGTCAATATCAAAAGTAGCAGTCAGTATGTGGTGTGTCCACCGGCTACTTTAATACTACAGTGCATCTCATCTTAATGGACTGGGAAAGATTTGCCAGTGCATTTATTTATTTATTTATTTATTTGAGCAGTGCATTCACAATAGATGTTGGAATTATCAGAATTGTAATCTTTATCAATTCTACCTCAACAAAACTATGTAGGTCTTGAGCTTTAACAATCCTCCCAAACCTGGTGCTGCGACTCCAGCTCCTAATGTTTCAATGGACCAAATTCATTCCAGCTTCAACAAGCTCATGAGTGAACTGAACAAACCAGGAGTCCCGTACGCATTGAGTCTTGCCAACCGCCTCTACGGAGAGCAATCCTACCAGTTTGTTGAGGTAAGACTCAAATGAAATTAAGGTTTGCTCATGGTATTAAAGGACAAGGTTTTGGAAATATTCACCACAATTATGTTACAGAAATTCCTTAATGATGCAAAAAGATACTATGAAGCAGGACTGGAGAAGGTGGACTTCAAGAAGAATTCAGAAGCTGCACGTATCAACATCAACAAATGGGTGGAGAAAAAAACTCAAGGTGAAAACCAGCATTAACTTATTCTGAATTTTAAACTTTACGAATAATAATTCATGTTTTTGGCTGCATTTTAGGTTCAGCAAAATGTTTTTCAAAGACCATGTTCGCCTTGATAACTCTGAGTTCAGCTATTAATCAGTCTGTCTCAAAGCTCATGACACAATTCTAATGGAAATGTAAACTTAATGGCTAGAAAAAAAGGGCATTTAAAGTCACTGTTTCATTCACAATGTTGCCATTTGAATTTTAGATAAGATCAAGGACTTGTTGGCACCGCAAAGCATCAGTGAAACAACAAAACTGGTCTTGGTGAACGCCATCTACTTCAAGGGGAACTGGGAGAAGAAATTCCCAAAGGACGCCACCAGAGATGGACAGTTTAAGCTGAACAAGGTGAGATTTCATGCTCTTTTTTTGAAATGTTCTTAACAGTCATGAAATATGAGGACTTGTGACATCTTTCTATTAATCTCTTGATGCTTGGTAGACTCAAACTAAACCAGTGAAGATGATGCGACAGAAGTCAAAGTTTCCTCTGACCTTCATCCCAGAGTTGGACAGTCAGGTTCTGGAGCTGCCGTATGTCGGGAAGAATCTCAGTATGTTGATCATCCTTCCCAATGAGATTCAAGACGAAACCACTGGCCTTCAGAAGGTGAGACAGCAGAGATTATATGGTGTGATTTTTCATTATATGGAATTGCTGGTTAATGCTGCATCAATAAAGTCATTGAAGAGTCTGTATGACTTTATGCATTATTAATGTATTTTTTAAATGAAAAACAAATAGACACACATTAACACAACTCTCTTATTATCCAGCTTGAAAAGGCACTGACCTACGAGAAGCTCATGGAGTGGACCAAACCCAGCAAGATGCTTCAACAAGAAGTTCGAGTATCTCTGCCCAAATTCAAGATGGAGGAAACCTATGAGATGAAGAAGCTTCTGATCAGCATGGGAATGGAGGATGTGTTTGATGGGCAGAAGGTGAATCTTTCAGGCATGTCGCTCAACAAAGATCTGGTGGTGTCGGGGGTAATTCATAAAGCCTTTGTTGAAGTAAACGAGGAAGGAACCGAAGCGGCTGCAGCCACCGCCATCGTTGGTTTAACAGCTTCAATGCCAGTAGACCCAAAAACCTTTATTGCAGACCATCCGTTCCTTTTCTTCATCCGTCATAATCCCTCCAACAGCATTCTGTTTTTTGGACGCTTCTGCTCACCTTAAAGATGGTAATGATGGAGTGATAATTCTAGCTGCACATCTTCCTCTGATAAACAAAGGATAAATAAAGTGTTATGACTTTAAACTTTCACAGCACTGATTCCTGAGTTCTACTACAAAACAGGCTACAAAACGGGAAAATATATATATATTTTTGGAATAATCTTCTAAAAAGAAAGTTTTCTCAATTCTATTAATAGGTTCTACTTTATATAAGAGAAATTATTTACAAATCCCAAACCATTTCTCTACAAATTGTGTGATGGATTTTAAACATTTACATTTATGCATTTATGACATTTTTAAAAGCCACTTACAAAAGATGCACAAAAGCAATTCGTCAAAGAGCCAAAAATATTGAACAATATTCAGAATACAATAGCAGGTTAATTAGACAACTAGATTAGGAAGCAAGAGGAGAAATGCAGAGAAGAAATAAAAAATATAAACCTATGCTGCATCCCAGTTTGCATACTCTCCATCCTAAATGGTATTTCAGATGAGAATAGTGTGACCCCATCTTAAGGTAGCAACAAGTATTAAGATCTGTGGTTAAATCTCAAAGTAATTAATTTCAAACACTACAGCTGTGTGGGGATAAATTAAGCTCAATCTACTATGACGTCACAGTTGTGTTGCATTGTGGTATATGGAGCTGGCTGAAGTGCATATGAGTAGAGTCAAAGTTGAGGGGTTGAGGATCTGTCAATATAAACGTCCCTCATTTATATTTTTTATATTGGATTGGTGGATAAATGGATCTAAAACTTAAATGGATTGAACTCTCTATTGACTAATATTGATCACAACCCATTGCATGTTGGACGAGGATTCAATTAGAACACAAATAAAACTACAAGAATGTGTTTGATATGCAAAACTGACGGTTAAGACCTAGAGCGGTTTAGATAAAGAGGTTTGAGTAATTACTAATATCTAACCCAACTAACCCATTTCTCTCTTTTTTTTCTCATTATTAGCTAATCAGCAACTTTTTCTCCATATTTCCTTTACAACTACTAAGAATATACAGGTTCCAGAAAGTGCTACTACATCCTTCTAAAGGATTTAGTAATTATTTGGATCAGTATTGTAAAGTGAAGATCATGGTAACCCACTAGTAATGACTCAAGTGTTATTAAATCCGCCGGAAGGAATTTTTATCCAGAACTTTACACATACCTCAAAAGCTTACAATGACTTCTGTCATTACCAGGTAGTTATCATGCTTTTCACTTCAGAATACTGATCCAAATAATTCCTTTCAAAGTCATTACTATCCAGTACCTTATAAAACCCTCAAATCTTATAACGATTTCAGTCATTACTAGAGAGTTATCATGTAATTCGCTTTAGAACACTGATCCAAATAATTAGTAATTCCTTCTGGAGGATTTGGTAATACTCGAGTCATTACTAGGGTTACCATGACTTTCACTTTAGGATTAATTATACATTATGTATGATTCATATTAATTATGAACATACATGCAATAGTTCTCTGGGAGATATGAAAAATAGTAAGTACTTGATTAGCTAGTGAACTACCACATTCGACTAAGCACTATTAGACCTACCTACTAATCCATTAATCAGATTTCATATTACTTAATAATTATAGAGTGCTAAAATTGCGTTACTCATTTGTTCCTGTGTAGTTATTCATTCATGACAGAACATTATTCTAAAGTGTTACACCGAGTTTTTGGTGTGAAACACGACTGGCAGAACAATGTGCCTCTTCTTTTATTTCCAACACAATAAGGAAATGAAATGAAATGAAATGTGGAGGATGTTAACTGTGACAAGATGATTGACAGGCCAGTTTAAACAGAATTATGACAAAGTAGTATGACTGCTACACACTCAATAGCCTGTACCTTTCCGTCACAAAAAAGTTTGTGCTTTTAGGGCATAGTATAAGTAGTCAAAATAAGATGCAGCAACAGCAAAAATCATAACACATCATACTGAATGATGTTCAATAATAGGTTACCTTCATCACTAGATGGCAATAGAGCTCTTTTTAACCCTTTATGTCCACCACAGTGTTTTTTTTTGTTGTTGTTGTTGTTGTTGTTGTTGTAAGGTTGTGTCGGTCATATACAAGCAGACTCATTAAAAGTAATCAAACTTCAAATATGAATATAATTACAGTCAGGGATGAGTTATGAACAGGCTGAGAGGGAATGGGCCATTGGCCATGGGCCAGTGTTATTTGTCTAAAAGTGACATTTAAGTAATAAGGACCAAAAGAACCCATGCTCATATTCCAGGATGACAATGTCAAGATTGAGCATGCTCAAATTGTGAAATAGTGATTCAGGGTGCATGAGGAATCATTTTCATGTATTATTTGGTCACCACAGAGTCTTGAGCTTAAAGTCATTGAAGGTCTTTAGGACCTTGGGAATACAAGATCTCGGCCAAAAATTTATGCAACTCTTTACGGAAATAAATGCTGACACTGCATCTAGACGTTGCATTTCAATCCTAAAATCTTAAGTATTTGCTTATTTAAATCCAGTGACTTTTTTTGGTCAGGCAGTGTATTTAATTGGCTAGTACAATGTAGTAGGCCTACAGAAACATTTTTTGTTGTTTTTTAATTGCAATTGCAAAAACAACTATAAATTCATTAGTCAAATGTGTTGGAACTAAAACCTGAAATGTTTTACAGGAACATGTTGGTTTCGATTTAAAACAACAGTCTGATTTCAGCAGCGCTTGAGGATGAAACCGTGTATTCACAAGCCTCATATACAGTCACTCCCAGGTTACTCACAATTCTCAGTTATTTTACCTTTTATTTTAAAACAGGTAAGTGATTTCACAACAGCGTCAGCCTGAACGTATGATCATGAAGAAACATGAAAATTGCTAAACTTAATGACACAATCTAACAGGAAAATATTCCATATGAACACACATCAAATAATCACATTATTTATTTTTGTGACCCTGGAGCACAAAAGCAGTCATAAGTCGCTGGGGTATATTTGTAGCAATAGCCAAAAATACATTGTATGGGTCAAAATTATCCATTTTTCTTTTATGCCAAAAATCATTAGGATATTAAGTAAAGATCATGTTCCATGAAGATATTTTGTAAATTTCTTACTGTAACCATATCAAAATATCAAATATCAAAATATCAAATATCAAAACTTTTTTGATTAGTAATATGCATTGCTAAAACTTCATTTGGACAACTTTAAAGGCTATTTTCTCAATATTTTGATTTTTATGCACCCTCAGATTCCAGATTTTCTAATAGTTGTATCTCAGCCAAATATTGTCCAATCCTAACAAACCATATATCAATGGAAAGCTTATTTATTCAGCTTTCAACAATTAATAATAATAACAAAATAACAGTAATAACAAAATAAGTAGGGCTTTGTCTCTGAGTGTATTCACAGAGACCAATAAAGCAATAAAGGTGTGTTTATAAATTATGAGGATGGTTAAAAATAAAAAATAACATACCTCTGGTCTCTGTGAATACAGTAAGATACAATATGCTAACAAGCACATTCAGAAAGGTGACTTGCAAACATTCACAAAATATAAAGTGAGGTACTTGTGTGTCCTGAACATGAAGTTGGATCACGAACAGTTGGAATTGATCCATCTTTGAAAATCAACTTTTGTGCAAGTCCTGCATTTGAAAGACCCTCGTATGCAAAGCAGTCCCGTGATGATTAGCACAAACTTTACAATTTTTGCCTTTGATCTCATAGGTATCTGTTCAACTTTGAGCAAGGGTGTCATTTTGATTTTGGCATTGGCAGGGACATAACAGCAGACAACAGACATTTAATTGTTTGATCAAAATTATTCCTAGGGACAATTTAATAATTCAGTAGGGACATGTCATAGAGTCTCTACTAATTGGATTGGTTTAAAAAGGAATCTCCCCGTATCCATAGACCACTTTCACTTCAGATAACAGTACACCTCCTCAGTGTCGCTCCCACAATGTCAGGATTATCTGGTGCAATATTACAAATTGAAGACCTTCAAAAACTCATAAGATGTTTCGTGTAACAGTTTAGATTGGTATAAAATGTAAACTCTGTTTCCACAAACCATTTTCACTTCAGACTGATAGTACATCACCTCAGAATATCACTCACACAATGTCAGGACTTTCTAATGATTCAGATAAGCAGAAAAGAGTATCTCCTTGTTTACACAGACTACATTCACTTCAGATTGATAGTACGCCTTCTCATAGTATCATTTACACTACTTTAGGGCTGTGTAGACAATACAGTGTATATACAAGTTTTGGTGGGCTCTTATTTTGGAATTCAACATCAGACAGTCCTGAAATGGTGTAAGTGACAATGTGAGAAAGTGTACTGTTAATCTGAGGGGAAACCAGAAAGTTTAAATCAGAAAATCAGAAGTTTCTTTTTTATACCAATCTGAAATCACGGACAAAACATTTAATTTATTTGAGTTTTTGGAAGATCTTCATTTTGGAATTACTCATCATATAGTCCTGGCATTGCATAAGTGACACTCTGGGGTAGTGTACTATCAATCTGAAGTGAAAATAGTCTATGGAAACAGGGACTTTTATTTTTAGAGGTATCTGAAAATATGGGAAATATAGGTTATTTGCAAGTTTAATGCAACATCAGAGAGTCCTGGCATTGGCCCAGTGGAACTCTAGGGTGGTGGACTGTCAATCTGAATTGAAACGGGTCTGTGGAAAGAGACTTTTCCTATTAGAACTATCTGAAAATATGGGAAATACAGGTTATATGCAAGTTTTTTGAGGGCTTTTATTTTGTAATGCAACATCAGATCGTCTTGAAACTGGTTGAGTGACACCCTGGGGTAGTGGACTATTAATCTGAATTGAAACTGGTCTGTGGAACCAGGGAGTTTACTTTTTAGAGTTATCCAAAATCACAGGCAGAACAGGTAGTATATGAGTTTTGGGGGGGGGCTTTTATTTTGTAATGTAACATCAGATCGTCTTGAAACCATACCTGTCAACCCTCCCGTTTTTTCCCGGGATTCTCCCGTATTTTACCATTCTATCCCGCTATCATCCCGTTTAAATATTTTCCCGTATTTCTCCCGTATTTTTAATCTTGCTATAAAAAAAAAATCCCACTGGGCGTATTTTATATGTTTGCTACATTCACCTCCGGTAAAACTCCCGTAATTTGTATGGCCCAAACCTCATTATATGAATAATCACGTCAATATATTGCAAGGTTGTCCGGTTGCCAGATCTTGTATCAAACGCATCCTTCTCACACAATCGACACATACAAATTTCAAACCATTACCGTAACCCCTAGTATATGCGCGCAAAAAATAACATGGCGGCTAAAATGACCGTGTTTTTCAAAGTGGTGGCTGGCCTGACCGCAGTCTTCTTTCTTGCTCAGCTTGTGAAAATGGAGCCTTTGTCTGCAGCAAACACACAGTTCTCTCTAAACCTGTTCAAGAAGATCAGCGAAGGAGATGCATCAGGAAATGTGTTCTACTCTCCGATCAGCATCTCCTCGGCTCTGGCCATGGTGTCTCTCGGAGCAAAAGGAAACACAGCGGCGCAGATGTTTAAGGTGATCTCACACAATCTGAAGTTCTGCACCTACTTCAACTAAGAGTGAAGCAGTGTTGCCAAATATTTTTCAGATAAAATTGCTAAAGGAAAGTCGATTTGTTGCTAAATGACGTTGTGATGTCATTGCGTAATCACGACGAAAAATTGTGTCACAGCATCAAATCTCAGCAAAAACTATATTTTGTATATGTTAATTTCAATCTGCTTGTAAAATAATATGCATAATATAATAAATACCTTTATTTTTATTTGCCTACATTGAATTATTTAACACTTACACATTTTTAAATGATACATTTTTCTTTTACAGTTTTTTTTTAATAGCTAGTAAACTAGTACACATTCTCAACAATTATGCTTTAACAAAGTCCCTTTCAATGATTACTATAGTCTTTGGCTTTAAGCAGTGTATTAGTATTTAGTATGCTACACTCTAAAAAACGTCTGTAAAAAAAAAAAATAGGGCACAATCTACTATGTTAATATGAAATAATTTTCAGTATTGGTTTTCAGGTTACAATACAGGGTTATAATGGATAATGTCCTGGAAAATTACTAGTATCTTTTCAGTTTTTCTTACAGTGTACTAACTGATCAACAATCGGTTACAACAAGCTACTAACAAATGTATCATGAATAAACAATGATTCACTTATTCAATATTATTAAATTGAATAATTGCAAACAGCAGCTAACATTCACGTGATGTGTGTACTAATAGGCATCTTTGCTTTACTTTTTTTGTGTAATTTGGATGGAAAATGTGTGCCTTTTTATTGTCTGAGTCACTTATCAAAAGTTTCCAGATAAATTTTAAAAATTGCTAAATTTGTTGCTTGGTGCTTTTTGAAGAAAAAGTTGCTAGGGTAGTCTGAAAAGTTGCTAAATTTAGCAACAAAATTGCTAAGTTGGCAACACTGGAGTGAAGAGAAAGTGAATAGGGACAGAGGGAGAAGACCAGAAAGTGACGCAAGCCTTTTGCACGAAAGATTTTTAAAGGAACAGCTCACCCAGAAATGAACACTGGTTATTATTTACTCATCCTTAATATGCACTATATTTCCAAGCTGCAGTTACATTGTTCAGAACATTAATCTATTACTGAAGAACATCTATGTAAAATGGTTTCACAAACAGGAAATCAGTTCTGCTTGTTGTTATTCAATCTGTGTAATTTGAATACAGGCATTATAGCCTACAAAGAAAAGATGACAGATATTTCCACCTTTATATACTTAATCAGTGGCCTGAGGGAGCAGAATTTATCTGATATCGTCCGTTTCTTGTACTGTCGTTTGTAGTGCATTTTAAACTTTCTAAAGCTTATTTAAGAAATGGATTCACAATAGATGTTATCAGAAAAGTAAGATTATCTTTATTAACCCTCATAGTCATATTGATATGGAGAGGATTTTCTTTTTTCCAAAAATGCTAGTTAATATTATCACATCGGACTAAAACGTACTGACTTTGCTCTCACAGGCCAGTTATCGAAGAATAAAGCCCGACAGGCTTAGCTGTCAGTTGTATAAGACTGAAGGGCTTTATTTTGTGATAACAACCTGGATATACATTATCCATTACATGGCTACTTGTCACAAAACTAAATAATTTGATGTGAAATATTGATTTGAGTTTTAAAAAATTTGAATGCAAAGCTTCTGTGAAGAAAGCAGTTCTTGCAGCAACTTCAAACCAGACGGACATTAGAGATATGGTACAGTCACACTACTTATTACACGGCATTTCACCATGAAGATAATTATGGCGATAAAAAATATTGATTTAAGATTAAACTGTTTTAAAATCTTACCAGTGTGTCACAAGACAATTATGCAAATTGATTTGCATTTGAATATTTGGTAACACTTTCTATGAAGCCCATATTTATAATACATTATAAGGGTATTCTTAAGGCATTATAATGAATGCATAATGCATTATAAAAAATCTTATAATATGATATATCGTCTTATAAATAATCATAACAACAATTATAATACATTAAAATGCTTACGCATTTGTGGTTATAACTTTTAAGATTATGATTATTTATAACACAATGAACACCATATTAAATCTACTTTTACATTTATAATGCACTATATATCTTGACATTATTTAAGATCTGCATAGTATCTTACTACATCTTGTAAGTGGTTAGGTATGGAGTGTTATTTGAGTGTTCCCTGTGAGGCTAATATTAATTTTGATGTGAGCTAGTTAATCATTTCAACTGAAGAAAAAAATCCAATGTTTATATGTTAGGTTATATTTTATTTTGATGGTCCCCTTAGTCTATTGACTGTAAGCAACTTTGCAACTACATGTCAACTAACCCTCATTAGAGAATTAGTAGGCTTAGGTTAAGGTTAGGGAAAGGGAAGGGAAAGGGAAGTGGTGTGTGTGGCCAAGTATGGTGACCCATACTCGGAATTTGTGCTCTGCATTTAACCCATCCAAGTGCATGCACACAGTAGTGAACACACACCCGGAGCAGTGGACAGCCAACGCTGCGGCGCCCGGGGAGCAGTTGGGGGTTCAGTGCCTTGTTCAAGGGTCTCACCTCAGTCGTGGTATTGAGGGTGAAGAGAGTGCTGGTTAGGTAGGTAGAATGTTGACGTACTTGCAAAGTTACTTATAGTCAGTTTGTCTGTTGGGGAAACCATCAAAATTAAGTGTTAGCATATATTTAGCAGACATACTACTAATACTCCAATGACTGCTAGTTGACATGTAGTTTCAGAGTTACTTAACAACAGCTGTCTAAAGGGTACCATCAAAATAATCAAACTGATATTAAAATAAAAATAGTTCAAAGCAAATGTGTCATATTACACATTCATCTGATCTGATATCTGATCTTATGGCTGATGGAGAGAAAAAATTATTACTATTATTATAACTATACTTATAAGTGGTCATTGATGGCTTTAATGACCATTGATCATTTTTAGTGGTGATGGGGCAGTCGTGGCCAAATGGTTAGAGAGGCGCACTTGTAACCCGAAGGTTGCGGGTTCGAGTCTCAGGTCCGGCAGGAATTGTCGGTAGGGGGAGTGAATGTCCAACACTCTCTCCACCTTCAATACCACGACTGAGGTGAGACCCTTGAGCAAGGCACCGAACCCTCAACTGGTCCCCGGGCGCCCCCACTGCTCCGGGTGTGTGTGTGTGTATATATATATATATACACACAGAGATATAATGTATATACAGGTCCTTTTCAAAAAATTAGCATATTGTGATAAAGTTCATTATTTTCTGTAATGTACTGATAAACATTAGACTTTCATATATTTTAGATTCATTACACAACTGAGAATTAAGCTCTTATTTGTTTTAATATTGATGATTTTAGACAGCCATGAAAACTCCAAAAGTTTTATCTCAAAAAATTAGCATATTTCATCCGACCAATAAAAGAAAAGTGTTTTTAATACAAAAAAGTCAACCTTCAAATAATTATGTTCAGGCAACACTCAATACTTGGTCAAATCCTTTGCAGAAATGACTGCTTCAATGCGGCGTGGCATGGAGTGGCAAATCAGCCTGTGGCACTGCTGAGGTGTTATGGAGGCCCAGGATGCTTCGATAGCGGCCTTAAGCTCATCCAGAGTGTTGGGTCTTGCGTCTCTCAACTTTCTCTTTCACAATATCCCACAGATTCTCTAGGTTCAGGTCAGGAGAGTTGGCAGGCCAATTGAGCACAGTAATACCGTGGTCAGTAAACCATTTACCAGTGGTTTTGGCACTGTGAGCAGGTGCCAGGTCGTGCTGAAAAAATGAAATCTTCATCTCCATAAAGCTGCTAGCTGCATTGACCTGCCCTGATAAAACACAGTGGACCAACACCAGCAGCTGACATGGCACCCCAGACCATCACTGACTGTGGGTACTTGACACTGGACTTCAGGCATTTTGGCATTTCCCTCTCCCCAGTCTTCCTCCAGACTCTGGCACCTTGATTTCCGAATGACATGCAAAATTTGCTTTCATCCGAAAAAAGTACTTTGGACCACTGAGCAACAGTCCAGTGCTGCTTCTCTGTAGCCCAGGTCAGGCGCTTCTGCCGCTGTTTCTGGTTCAAAAGTGGCTTGACCTGGGGAATGCGGCACCTGTAGCCCATTTCCTGCACACGCCTGTACACGGTGGCTCTGGATGTTTCTACTCCAGACTCAGTCCACTGCTTCCGCAGGTCCCCCAAGGTCTGAATCGGTCCTTCTCCACAATCTTCCTCAGGGTCCGGTCACCCTTCTCTGTGCAGCGTTTTCACACTTTTTCCTTCCCACAGACTTCCCACTGGAGGTGCCTTGATACAGCACTCTGGGGAACAGCCTATTCGCTCAGAGTTTCTTTCTGTGTCTTACCCTCTTGCTTGGAGGGTGTCAATGATGGCCTTCTGGACAGCAGTCAGGTCGGCAGTCTTACCCATGATTGCGGTTTTGAGTAATGAACCAGGCTGGGAGTTTTTAAAATCCTCAGGAATCTTTTGCAGGTGTTTAGAGTTAATTAGTTGATTCAGATGATTAGGTTAATAGCTCGTTTAGAGAACCTTTTCATGATATGCTAATTTTTTGAGATAGGAATTTTGGGTTTTCATGAGCTGTATGCCAAAATCATCAATATTAAAACAAATAAAAGGCTTGAACTACTTCAGTTGTGTGTAATGAATCTAAAATATATGAAAGTCTAATGTTTATCAGTACATTACAGAAAATAATGAACTTTATCACAATATGCTAATTTTTTGAAAAGGACCTGTATATATACATACTTGGAGCACAAATTCCAAGTATGGGACACCATACTTGGCCACACGTCACGTCCTTTCCTTCATAACATGGGCTTCATAGAAAGTGTTACCGAATATTTTATTAGCCAACCAAACGCAAAGCTTCCACGAAGAAAAGATGTTCCCAGCAAGCGAATAGCGCCAAATGCAGTTACCTGGATGAGCATGTGTTATTAGTTTTTACCGGTAGTTATCAGGGAATTAATGCTGCATTCACGCCATATCATAACTACTGTAATTCTGAGATGACAACACGTGACGTTCCTTGGACTCGGACATGGAACTATCGCACTATCAATGCCTAAACATAGCGCCTAATGTGGTCAGGTGGTCATAGCTCTCAGAGAACTCCCAGTTCACAAGTTGTAATAATGAGTTCTACGAAGATGTGAAAGCTTTTAACAAGTTGGTATCTTGTAATTATGGTAATTATAATATGGCCTGAAGGCACCTTCGGAATGTGGTGACTGACCAATCAGAATCACGCATTCCACAAATTTCATAAATGTTTTGATCATTTTTGCAGTTTTTTTGGTGATTTTTTTTACCCTACCTTGTTACACTTCCCAATAAAAAATGACAGACAAAAACTGCTTTTATATTTCACATCATGCTATATTATTACCAAATATTGGATTCAATATTTTTATCAACTTGTTTTCTTTCAAATAGTACAGGTTTTGCATTAAAAAATAAAAAACCTGAGGTGCATGAGCTCAGATCAACAAGGTGACCGATCAATCAGTTCCAAAAACAAAACCTGTGCTAATTAAAAGACAACAAGTTGACAAAAAGATTGAATCCAAGATTTGGTGATAATGCTGCATAATGAATTTTACAAAGCCAGTCATTTCTGACTGTGAACTCTAAAAGGATTTAATTCTACCATAATAATGCTGTGTAGGTCCTGGGTTTTACCAGTCCTGCTGAAAAGACTGAGGACCAAATTCATTCCAGCTTCAACAAGCTCATGAGTGAACTGAAGAAACCAGGAGCCCCGTATGTGTTGAGTCTCGCCAACCACCTCTACGGAGAGCAATCCTACCAGTTTGTTGAGGTAAGACTCAAAGCAAATAATTCCAGGTTTGTTCGTGGTATTAAAGGACAGGGTTCTGGAAATGATCTCTAATTCAATCGATTTGCTCTGTTACAGAAATTCCTTAATGATGCAAAAACATACTATGAAGCCGGACTGGAGAAGGTGGACTTCAGAATGAATTCAGAGGCTGCACGGGTCGACATCAACAAATGGGTGGAGAAAAACACTCAAGGTAAAAATCAGCATTATTGTAATCTGAATTTAAAGTTACTCTACGCTCTTACAAACAAATATGTTTCATAAATTAAGGGTTATTTGTAGAGCTTAAGGTTTAGTTGCTTTAGGTTGGCTCTTTGGAGGATAAAATTTGGAAATGTGAAGCTCTTCATAGTTGTTTGGAACAGTGTTATTTTGTATCTTTGAGATCCTATTATAGTTCTTATTAATATTTTGAATGAAAATATATTTTTTAAATATTTTAATTTTGGTTAAAGTTTTAGTAATTTTGTTGTATTTTTAACAACTAGCTGAAATAAAATGTTTAAGTGATTTTTTTATATTTTATTTCAGTTAATTTATTTTTAAGTAATGACCTTTTTACTGGTTTTGCTTTTACTTAATTATAATAAACTTAAGCACTAATTAATTAATTAAAATTGATGGTTATTTGTAAAGATTTAAGATTTTTATTATATGTAGATCTTGAGTTGCTCTATTCTCTTTGGAGAATAATAAAATTTATATGTAATATGAATTTATATGAATAAAAAATGTTGATGTATTGCATGTATTGAATTTAATGTGAATTCATAATTTAGGGAAGATCAAGGACTTGCTCTCACAGGGATCCATCGATGCGATGACGAGACTGGTCTTGGTGAACGCCATCTACTTCAAGGGGAACTGGGAGGAGAAATTCCCAAAGGAAGCCACCAGAGATGGACAGTTTAAGCTGAACAAGGTGAGATTTCTTGATCTTGTTGAATTAACGTAATGAAATGAAATCTGAGGAGTTTTGATGTGTTTGCATTGATGCTTGGCAGACTCAAACTAAACCAGTGAAGATGATGCATCAAAACGAAAAGTTTCCTGTAGCCTTCATCCCGGAGATGAACAGTCAGGTTCTGGAGCTGCCGTATGTCGGGAATAATCTCAGCATGTTAATCATCCTTCCTAACGAGATTCAAGATGAAACCACTGGCCTTCAGAAGGTGAGACACCACAGGTTCTGCTCCCAAAAGTGGTATTTTGCAGCAAAGCCAAAGAAAATTCATCTTGGGTTCTCTAAAG
>JAFVLL020022344.1:0-5000 GCA_021397915.2 Tor tambroides
GGATTTCTGCCTCGTTGTAATCACATCACTTCTAGAGCAAGCTCCTGATTGGTTAACGCGGCGCGAATTTTCGCCAAAGTTCAGATTTTTCAACTCGCGCGATTCGCACGAATCACGCATTACGCGCATCAAAAGCCCGAAACGCTAAATTTGCACCGTGTCATTTGCACCGCAGGATGTCTATTCGCATCTTTGCATTGACTTAACATGTAAATCACTCGCGCTTAACGCTTCATTCGCGTCTGGTGTGAACGCACCTTTAGGTATACGTGTCAAATGGTATGACCTCAGGAATACATTAATAATTCATCATTATTATAAAAATGAGTATTAACTTTAAAAATTACATTTGAAATATTCCCACCAAAGTCATGTACTTACATAGGTGTCCATGATAATGCCTGTCAAATTTAATTTAAAATGGAAATGTCAAGTGGTGAAACTGGCTTCACCATTTGATTCCTATTACAAGCCTTTCTGTTAGGGGCCAATTTAGTCAAATATCACTAGTTTACGATGTTGATTAAAGATGTAATATAAACTAACCTACTATTAGAAACTACTTAGAAGTGTTTAGTATTATTTTTTGAGAAAGTGTTTCTGTATCTACAACTTTATTATTAAAGCTCTGTAAGTCTAGGATAAAATAATTATATTGCACAACATTAGTGTTTTTGAAATGTTTAGCTTTAATGCATATTTCTGTTCTATTCACTTAAAATTTTTAAGGGTATAGTTCACCCAAGAATGAAAATTACCACTTGATTTACTCACCTTCAAACCATCCAAGGGGCATATAACGTAATTCTTTCAGACGAATACAATCAGTGTTATATTAAAAAAAAATGTCCTGGCTCTTCCAAGCATTATAATGGCAGTGAATGGGTGATATTCAATGGTCCAATAGAAGTCCAATAAACTGTGTCCATCCATCATAGAAAAGTGCCCCAGATGGCTCCGGAGTTAATAAAGGCCTCCTGAAGCAAATCAATGCACTTTTGTAAGCAAAATATCTATATTTAAAACTTTATAAACCATAATTTGTAGCTTCTGCTAACTGTCCTATGCGCGTTCACGAGAGTGGCGTTCAAGCAGATGACGTAGGCACAGCATAAGCTTCGGTGAGAATTGACGAACACAGAATCAGAGGAGAGTGCAGAACAAAACACCAGACACGAATTAGAAGTACAAAACGAGGATTTGTAAAGAAAAATGTCGAAGGATTTTGAGATAAGCCTGATGCATGCTTTAAAAACAAGTTTTAAAATATTTTTTGAATTTCTCATCTTGCCAACCCATTTTTGTCATTGCCCCAGAAACGTGTAAATATTTTCAAAATATACACTGTATGTGTGTGTATTTATGTATACATAATAAATATACACAGTACACATACATATATAATGTAAACAAAAACTTTTATTTTGGATGCGATTAATCGCGATTAATCATTTGACAGCACTAATTTATTCACATATAAGCACTGATCACCGCACATACATGGAGCACGTTTGAACTTGAGCTTTTGAGCTTTTTGTACTTTTTGATGCAAGAAAGATTTGGATGAATTGACATGAGGGTGAGTAAACGATCCCTTTTTTGTGTGAACTTTCCTTTTAACATCTTGCACTGCTAGTGCAAAAGTTACTACCAGAGTATTATCATGCAATATTATAACATTTGTATTAATTTCTTTTAAAAACAGCATTGCTGGTCCAGATAAACCCTAAATCTTTTTTGACAGACATCAACAATTGTGTACAATTTTCTTATTGAGCTCCTCATTCCAAATTAAATATCCACCTCCTCTGTCTACACAACTATGGTGTCATCATGCTGTTAAATTTTACAGTAACCTGTGGCACCAAAGCTCTGAAATGATTGCATCACGAGCCCCTCGTGTGTTTGAAGTATGTGCAGTAGACAACAGAACAGAGCGCCACCCCTTCAGTTTGAGGCACAGAGAAAATGCAGACTACATTAACCGTTTTCTATTTTAAAATATTGTAAAATGTGATTTATTCCTGTGATGACAAAGCTAAAATTTCAGAATCATTACTCCAGTCTTCAGTTTCAGATAATCCTTCAGAAATCATTCTAATATGTGACCTTGGACCACAAAAGCAGTCATAAGTAGCACGAGTATATTTCAAGCAATAGCCAAAAATACATTGTATGGGTCAAAATTATTGATTTTTCTTTTACGCCAAAAATCATTAGGATATTAAGTAAAGACCATGTTCCATGAAGATATTTAGTAAATTTCCTACCGGAAACACCAAACTTAATTTTTTATTAGTAATATGCATTGCTAAGGACTTCATTTGGACAACTTTAAAGGCGATTTTCTCAATATTTTGATTTTTTTCAGATTCCAGATTTTCAAATAGCTGTATCTCGGCCAAATATTGTCATATCCGAACAAACCATACATCAGTGGAAAGCTTATTTATTCAGAATATTGACCCTTATGACTGGTTTTGTGGTCCAGGGTCATATATGCTGATTTGCTTCAAGAAACATTTCTGTTTATTGTCAATGTTGAAAACAGTTGCTGCTTAATATTTTTGTGAAAACCATGACTTTTTTTTTTTTTTTTTTTTACACCAGAATCCAAATGCAGGTCCAAACGCTCTATCAGATCCCAAAGCAAACAACAAACAGTGCTAATATACATTAACTCTGTACTGTAGTACTATCAAATAATCATAATTCTAACCTTCATCTCCACACCGAAATCTTATTTGGCCAGACAGGGGTTTATCTTGAATCTAAACTCTTAAAATACTGGTGTCTGGGTTCACAGACAGCAGCATCCCTACAAAACATTAATGCAATTCACAATCATATCATATAAACATCAGAGCAAACTAACCAATCCAAGAGCAGCATTGCTGACTTTATGGCCTATTGACAAGTCAGTAATGCTCAGCACTCAACACAAGCAATCCGCACTTATGAGCTCTCAGCAGACATGAGCACCGCTATGAGTGCTGCAACTTTCATGCTCAGCGTGCCGGTAATTGATCTTGACACCAATCCAACTGACTGACAGAAAGAGAGAGAGAGACGTCTCCCTCTCTACAGGCCCTCAGCAGCTGTTAACAAAGACTGAGAACGTTCTGTCTTAAACACTGAATGTTTTAGACATCTGATCAGACTCCAACACCAGTGCAGCTGTCAATCCCCTAATGAAAATCAGAAGATAATCCCTGTTTGATAAATAACAGGACTGTCAATCTATTACCAGTTTTACGTGAATTAGTTATGTTGGTTAATCAAATAATTCACATATTGGTATTTAAAGAAAAATGTCAAAAGACTTTGTGTCCCCTCTGTACTATTTTAATAGGTTTGCTTACACATGCATCAAACATGTTGGCATAATCATAAGTAATCATTACTGTAATGAGAATTAATCACCAGCTGTTAATAATGGACACGTACAATAAACGTGTCTGATGGAGGCAGTGATATTTTTGTATTACAATGATAATGTAATGATAATTTTAATCCCTGATGGAACTGTTTTTTGTTTCACATGTGTTGAGTTTATTTAAGAACTAAAAAAAAAAATCTTCTTGGAAGAGCATAAAAATGCTTTCAGAATGAGTGTCTGAGTTTGTGTTTGCTCTCTTTTGTGTGAAGTCAGCAAAGGTTTCATAACTGTTCTCATGCAGAAAAATTTCAAGAACATCAACATTCTCACTCTGTGTTCATTCTCAAGGCCTGAACTGACAGCTGTTTATAGTTTAACAACAAAAGACCAAAGACATTCAAGCTCAAGCAAAATGAGGTGAATGAATCCTTACCTTTAATCTTCAGTTTAGCACGTTCTTCCTGACTGATGTTCTCACTTGCTGTCAGGTACTCGTGAAACTCTTTAAAGCCAATACTCTGGAATATGCCATGCTGATAGTCCTGACTGCAAAAATGGAGGAGAAAACTAAATTCCTTATGTACACCAAATTACCATTATTCATGCACAAAACTGAAGAACAATACTAGATTTTTGCTAAAGTAAATGTAAGTGATTTTTGTCCACAAGAGCACCACAATGCTAGAATGCACAGGGTTTTTGCCAGGGTGTTGCTAAGCGGTTGCTAGGGTAATATACTGCTCAAAAAGTCAAAAGTGCCATGTGTGTAAAATATGGATTTTGTAAAATATATATTTTGCAAAATATCAAAAATACAGTAAAACAGTAATAGTGAAATTACTACAATTGAATAACCATTTTCTATTTGAATATATTTTAATGTGCAATTTACTCCTGTGATGACAAAGCTGAATTTTCAGCATTATTACTCCAGGCTTCAGTGTCACATGATCCTTCAAAGATCATTCTAATATTCTGATTTGCTTCAAGAAACATTTCTTATTAGAGTCAATTTTGAAAACGGCTGTACTGCTTAATAAAAGCATTGATTTGAAACTTAAATCTTCTATTGCAATGTAAAAATCATTACTGTCACTTTTGATCAGTTTAAGACATCCTTGCACAAGTATTTTTTTTTAACAAAAATAAATAAATAAATTACTGGCCCAAAACCTTTGATCAGTAGTGTAATGTGATGCGATACAATGTGTGTACAAAAATAAATAAATAGAAAATAAAAAAATAAAAAAAATTCTGCCCACAGTTTAAGCAGCAGGACAGTCAAATAATTTAACGAAATAAAGAATTTTAAAAAATTTAAAAAAAAAAAAAAAAATTAAATGTGAAAACATGCAAAAACAGCAATTTAATTAAATTAAATTTAAATATGAACCTAAATGGGTAAAAAAAAAAAATATCGATCTCAATTTTAACTGATTCTCATTTTATGAAACGATATCGATTCTTAAATCCCAAGAATTGATTAGTCTAGCCTGTTTTCAGTTATTGGACGCAACATTGAAGGGCACCTCCCATCCAATATATCGCAATAAGCATTGTGCTTTGGTACTTTTAATATGAAACAAAGTCTCAGATTTTCAATTCTGTTCATTTTATTGCA
>JAFVLL020022344.1:7500-11236 GCA_021397915.2 Tor tambroides
TGGTTGACAGGGCATTTCCATGTGATTGTTCGGGTGTTATGAGTGGTTGCATGGGCATTTTCATGTCATTCCTAGGCTGTTATGAGTTGTTGCCAGGGCATTTTCATGTGATTGTTAAGGCCGGGACACACCAAGGTGACTTCAAAGTACTAGCGGCGACGAAAAACAACAGTGTTGTCACCTGGAGACGGCAGCGTCTGGACCAAAAAGCTGCACTTGAACACACCGCACAAACTACAGCCGACTGAAAACTAAACACGTGTGTTCTGTGGCTGTGTGAGAGGAATTAACTGTCTATATTAGCAGCTATCAATAGTATATATTCGTTATTCAAAAGGAGAAACTGAAACAAAGATATATGAGAAACTAAATATTCAAAACGTAAACAAATCAGCACTTGTTTACCATTTTGAACATCAGTAACGTTGATAACTTTCAGCATGTTAAGCATGTCATGTTGTTATGAAAACATTTGCATATTGGAATGCTTGGGTAAGATCACGTAACATTAGAACAGCCTTGTTTACTGCTTTCATTTACTTACTAATTTTCATCTCTTTCGCTTTAATTCTCCTACATGGACTCGTTCGCTAAACTGAACATCCAATCAGTTCTCATTCGCACCGACGGTCCCGACGCCGATTCAATATGTTGAATCGGGCAAACTGCTGCCGACATGAGCCCGACATGAGCCCGACGAAAGCCGACGTGTGGAACACGCCAAACAAACAAGCCCAACAGATGCTCACCGATGGCTGACCGCCGGCTTGGTGTGTCCCGGCCTTTAGGATGTTATGAGCGGTTGCACAGGCATATCTATGTGAGAGTTTTTTAAGTGGTTGCTATTAGGCTGTTATGAGTGGTTCCCAAGGTGTTTCAATGCAATTGTTTGGGTGTCACGAGCACATTCCAGGGTTTCATGCACTTATTCTCAACAACTTCTATCTTGTCTGAACCTCAAAATGTGTGGGATAAGTTATGTCTCAAAGTTTAACACTGAGGGTTGTATAATCCTAACATAAGCAAAAGCAACAGTAAAGGCGATGCTTGGCTTTGAGAAGCATACTAAAAAGATAAGCTGTAATGGCCTTGACTGTCCTTATTAAATCCACTACATTTCAGTTCATTTTAATGTCATATACAAGTATAATATACATATATATATATATATATATATATATATATATATATACACATACATATATACATATACATATATATACACACACATAAAATTCACATATACACACAAACACACGTTGAGATAGTTATAGTCTTCATAAACATGGGAGATTCAATGAAATGTAAAAATCAATTTATTAGATAATAGGCCCTGAATCACAGTCTAATGCCAATGTCACAGTCACATCAAATGTTATGCAGCAGTGCAGACCAATAAATTTCCCTGTGAATTCAAAGTCATACACGTGTTAATGCAACCTCTCATAACTCCATGTACTCTGACATTCCTAAAAACACATCCGAGTCATTCGACCGGCTCAGTCACTGAAATCTACGTCAGTTATTGAAAACGTCAAAGCCCTGGATTCCCACCATGACTAAAGACAAGAACCCCCTCCTGACAAGAACAGCAGGTCATAAACTTGCTAGAACTTGTAAACTTAAAAAGGTCTGATCTGCAGAACAGGTTCAGCTGGTGAAACTTCGCTTTCTTGTATTTCTTTGACAGTTGAAGAAAAGAAAAGACAGCTGTACAGCTTTTGTTTCAGGTAGCTTGTGTGAGATAAGTTTCACATGGTTCATTCAGAGGTAATACAAGGATTATGAATACAAAAATCTGACCTAGTTCCAAAACTAAATAGAGGATCTCAAAAATAGAGGTGCACAACCGTTTGTTTACTGATATTTTTCACCAGTTACAAGTGAAATTAAGTTATTACAGATACTGATGTATGCATACAGCCAAAAACAAATTACGACAGCCTATTTTTAAATTGCTTATTTGTTATGGTATATTTGTGTCATTGTTTTGTTCTGTGAAGTGCATGCAAGACAATATTCAAGTTAGCATGTTATGTGTTGTCAGGAAATTAAGCGTTCAGTTCCATAAATTATTCATTGTGAATTTTTCTAAAAATGTTCTGATTCACAACAGTGAAAACTACCTGTTCTCTTTGATCATCTTCTCGTTAAAGCGTTGGTGAAAATCTTTGAGCTCATCAATCAGCCCAAGTGACAACATCTGATCCACACGCTTGTCCAACCTCCCATCTAGAGCTACAGAAGAGGATGAATGAGGAAATTAAATAAAGATACTGCAGACATGTTACAGTACCTACAATGAAGTATCTACAATGAAGCTACCATTTGTTTTGCAGTGCAGCCAGAAGATGCAAGGGTCCTGGAAACGCAAGGGACCCCCAAGACAATCTCCTCCATCCTGTCCTCGCTGCTCCTCCAAAAGCTGACTGTGTGGAACTCCAGTGTCCATAAAAACCTGCAGACTCCTGTAAATCAATCAACTGACCATCAGCTTATAGTCAAAATACCATATAACTTCAGTTAAATTAACAATGCATTTCTCAAATACATTTGAAAGATTTCCGCATGCCAAATAATCTCTCAGCTGAACATATTCTTTGTAAAGAACACCACATACCAAACAGGAAACATGATGAACTACTGACAAACAACAAAGGATGAACAACGAAGTTTAAGGTTCGCCATGCTGCAGAGATGCATGGGATTTCGTCAAGCTTGTCAGTTCCTCAAAAGGAGCTGATATCAGGAGGAGACATCAGCACTGTGAACTGTGGGAGAGGAGCTCTTCCACCACAGCAACAATGCAGACGCAGTGGCACACAGGCTGGCATCAATTAAGCGAGCACATAGTGCTCAGAAGAGGTGCTAATCGGCCCCTTGATACCAATCAAACGCCAACTGAGGCATGTGAAAACACGTGTGTAACACGCTTGGAAGCCACAGCTATCAGCAGTTCTCCCACACAAGTGGAAAAAAAAGATGCAAAAATAGATGCCCAACAAATGCCAAAATTTACCATAGCAAGACAATACGATAAGGTTTTTACCCAAGTTCACGTCAACTCCACTCCTTTTCTAACAATGTATGAGGGGGAAAAAAACAAAGTATAACAAAAAAAACAGCATTCACTGAAAGAAGAATAAATGGTAAAGATGCAGTAAATAGGGTGACTGGTATCTGAAAAGCCCAATAAACTATCACCATTGTGCATTTAAGGAACTTAACGTGATAGCTTGAATTTTAATGCCCCAGAATAGGAACAAATTAAGAAAATAGGTATGTTTATGTATGCAGAGCTGGAGTCAAGACTAGATGTTCCATGACAAAGACCACTGCCAGGCCCCCTAAGACCAAGATCCAAAATGCAGACTTAATCCCAAGAGCCACGCCTGCAGGTCCAAGACCCAAATTTTCCATTTTAATGAACTTAAACTTTACTGCAGCATTACTTTCTAACACTGGACTACTTTGTATACTATTTTCAGAGCCACTGAATTCTAGCAAATACTTTTAAATTATACCATGCTGATCTGTGGTAGAGGTAGAAATAATCACTCAGTAGAAATACACTGTAGTAGTGTTGCTTTCGTCAACGAAAATTATGACTAAATATCGTTGTCAACGAACCTTTATTGCGTGACGTAAATGCTGGTCATGTGACGATGACTATAACTAAATGTATAATGCAATATTGTTGACGAATAAAAACGAGACTAAATGTGCTTTACAAAAT
>JAFVLL020022348.1:0-11386 GCA_021397915.2 Tor tambroides
CCTTCAATGCTGCAGAAATTTTTCTGTACCCTTCCCCAGATCTTTGCCTAAATACAATCCTGTCTCGGAGGTCTACAGACAATTCCTTGGACTTCATGGCTTGGTTTGTGCTCTAACATACACTGTTAACATTGGGACCTTATATAGACAGGTGTGTGCCTTTCCAAATCATGTCCAATCAACTGAATTTACCACAGATGGACTTCAATCAAGTTGTACAAACATCTCAAGGATGATCAGTGGAAACAGGATGCACCTGAGCTCAATATTGAGTGTCATGGCAAAGGCTGTGAATATTTATGTACATGTGATTTTTTAATTTTTTGTTTTTAATAAATTTGCAAAGATTTTTTTTTAAACTTCTTTTTTTTTTCTCTCCCTTGGAGTAATCAGTGCACATGATGGCTGTGTTTTTCTTCTTTCAAAAAAGAAAAGAAAAGGAAATATTGAAAATGATGAATTTAATCCATTTTGGAATAAGGCTGTAACATAACAAAATGTGGAAAAAGTGAAGCGCTGTGAATAATTATATTTTAATGCTTTTTTATTTTAATTATTAATTTATTACAATTGGTAATCTTTAGCAAATTTTAATAAACATCTATTTTTCATCTTGTACTTTATATTGTTGTGATCCCCTAATTTAGCATTTAAAATTGTTGATTTTTATTTAGACAAAATTGTATGAAATAGCATCAGCCATTTATAGGTCATCATTGAATTCAAATAATTACTGGCCTAACTACTGGTATTGACCAGAATTTTAATATAGATGCATCCATAGTATTTTATTAATTAGTTTGTAAAACTGGACCTTTTTGCATGCATATTAAAGGCTTCCTGAGAGACAAATATGGCACGTATTGTTGCTTGTTTATCTGATGAGGAACCATTGTTTAGAGTTTAATTAGTGCTAAACTAATTTTAACATAACTCAATAGCTAAATTCTTCCCCTGATGCATATCTTTGGAATAGTGATCTTAGCTTTGGGGGAAAAATAAACTCTTCTGTAAGATGGTGATTAATCTGGTTTACATCAAATGCCCCTGGTGATAAAGCTATGAGAGAGAAAGCATTTGCCAGTGCCAAAAATTGTCTAAGACTCTAAAAGATTCTCTCAAAAAAAGCAGTTATTTACTTTGACACTTTCTTCATTCTTACTCAGACAGGTGGAAACCAGTGCTTCATAGTTACTTTTGACATTCTTGGAGCACTTACACACTATAGAAAGCTCTGATGGAACATTTGATGGACAGAGAATGTGCAAGATGCTTTTTGAGGGTGTGAAAGAGCCGGGTCAGTTTGAAATCTAGCGGGAATACAGAAAGCCAAACCTGTATGACTTTTATTCTTTCTTTCTTTGCTGAAACACAATAGGGGAGATTCTAAAGAAATCAATCTTTTCTATACCATGAATGGAGACCATATTTTTAAGGTACAAAAAAGATGCACAAGCATTAAGGAAGCAGTGCAAAAGTGGTCTATATGACTCGTACATTATATTCCAAACTTCCTCTCAAATCGAAATTTAAGTTGTTATTCTTAGGAAAAAAAGCTTGGCATGACCCCTAGCTTTTCCTTGGTGAGGTTTGTGAAAAAATGGTTTAATTCATAAAGCCTGTCTGAACAATTTGATTAAACTGATCTTTTTACTGTATTGTTTTCATCTATCTAGAGTTTAAGCAATGAATAATAATACAAGTTATCTTGTAGATGTTTATTTTTCATTCTTTAGTCTGTTTTCCTTGACATACTTATGCATTTCAGGTCCTATGCATCCTATTAAAAATGCTAGCCAACTAAAAAGTTTCTCAGTCATGAAATCTGACAATAGCATGGTGAAACTGGAGACAAGCAGAGGGTGACACAGCACTGTAGATGCGGAGCATAGTTTTCTTTGTGATCGAGCTTTGAGCACCTGTAAGTCAGCACCTCTGCACACCACAGCCCTGTTTCACTGCTAATGGCTGTCTCTGAGGAGCGCTGGCCCAACCTTACCTGCTTGCAACCGTATCCCATTCTGTCTACGACGGCAGAGCCCTTGGGAGCCATCGCCAGAGGAAGAGGAAGGAGAGTGGGAGGAATTGAAGGAAGAGCAGAGCCAGGTGAGAAGGGTCCATCTCGCTTCTTTCTCCTCAGGCTCTGACGGGTATTGTCAGGCTTTTTCGTCAAGGTGAAGACAAGGAGAGAGCTCAGGGGCAGAGCAGTACATGTCGGTTAGAGCTCGGCTGACATGTAGCCTGGAGAACAAGAGCCAAGAGTGGCACACTTCTACCTTACAGTGGAATTAGTTTGTCTATCCGATGAAGACATGCAGTATTTACTGTGATTTATACTTCTCACAGTGCCCTTGGAGTAATCAGTGCACGTGCTGGCTGTGTTTTGCTGATTGTGGAAGCAATTCTTCCTCCGACGACCTAAATAAAATAGTGGCACAGAAACTTAGTATTTCCAGACTGAGAAAAGAGATAAAAACAGCGTGTTGGATGAACCAATGGAGAATATTTCTTTTTGTGAACACAATAAATGTCTGCCAGAACAAAATGCTCTGAAACAAACAGCCAAGAAAACAAATTAAACAGAATTAGTTAAGCAAAAAACAAACAATTAAAGGTTGAAAATCATAAATCCTTTGCATTTCCACTACTTACAAGCTGTCAACATGAATTATTTATAAACATAACTGCATGCTATAGCATACTAATGATTTGTGTATTTGTGATTTGCCCTTAATAGAGTTGTCTGTAAATTACACTTGTGCTAGTTACATAATGCCCACACATTTTTATGGTCATCTGAACCCTAATTTCTAATTATTAGTTCTAGTTCTAATTAACTCACAGCAGAGTTCTAATTATTATTAAATAATAATAATAATAAATAATTAGAACATAAATTATATGTAATTTAAAGACTCTTTAATTTTTTAGAAAAGTAAAGTATGTGTGTATATATATATACAGTGTCCTCCACTAATATTGGCACCCTTGGTAAATCTGAGCAAAGGTGGCTGTGAAAATAAATCTGCATTGTTTATCCTTTTGATCTTTCATTAAAAAATTCACAAAATTCTAACCTATCACTGAAGTAAAACAATTGAAAGTGGGGAGAAAATCTCATGATAAAATAAATGTTTTTCTCCAATGCATGTTGGCCACAATTATTGGCACCCCTGGAAATTCTTATGTGTAAAATATGTCTGAAGTATATTCCCATTCATATTAATTTTTTTTTAGCATACCAGGGAGACTAGGAGCATGAAATTGTCCAGCTATGACTTCCTGTTCCAAAGGATTATAAATATAAAGAAAACTAAGACCAAATTCCCTTAATCATCCATCACAAGGAGTAAAACCAAACAATAAAGTTCTGATGTGCAGACCAAGATTGTTGAGCTTCACAAAATCGAAAGTTGAAAGTTGACAAAAGCTAAAGCATTGAAAATCCACATTTCCACCATCAGGGCAATAATTAAGAAGTTCCAATCAACTAAAGATGTTACAAATCTGCCTGGAAGAGGACATGTGTCTATATCGTCCTAATGCATGGTGAGGAGGAGAGTTTGAGTGGCCAAAGACTCTCCAAGGATCACAGCTGGAGAATTGCAGAGATTAGTTGAGTCTTGGAGTCAGAAAGCCTAAAAAAAAAAAAAAAATTAAACAGCCCCTACATCACCACATGTTGTTCAGGAGGGTTTCAAGAAAAATTATCCTCGCTCATCCAAAAACAAAATTCAGCATATTCAGTTGTCAGACACGACTGGAACTTCAAATGACACTGGCTTCTATGGCCAGATGAAACTAAAAAAAGAGCTTTTTGGCAGCAAACCCACCAGATGGGTTTAGTACAAACAGGGATAAAAAGTACCCCATGCCCACGGTTAAATATACTGCTGGATCTTTAATGTTGTTGGCTTGTCTTTCTGCCAGAGGTCCTGGACATCTTGTTCAGATACATGGCATCATGGATTCTCTCAAATACCTACAGATAAAAAAATCTAAAGCTGACTGCCTCTGTTAGAAATCTTATAATGGGCTGTATTTGGATCTTCCATCAGGACAATAATCCAAAACAAACATCAAAATCAACACAAAAACGGGTCACTGAGCACAAAATGAAGCTTTTGCCATGGCTGTCCCAGTCCTCTGACCTGAACCCTATAGAAAATGAGTGAGGTGAACTAAAGAGGAGAGGCACCAACATGGAGCTGTGAATCTGAAGGATCTGGAGAGATTCTGTATGAAGAAATGGTCTCTAAACTCTTATCAGGTGTTCTCCAAACTCTTCAGGCATTACAGGAGAAAACTCAGGGCTGCTATCTTGGGAAAAGGACGTTGCAATAATTGGGTGCCAATAATTGTGGTCAATGTGATCTAGAGAAAGCATTTATTTCACAATGAGATTTTCCCCCCACTTTCAATTGTTTTACTTCAACGATAGGTTAGAATTTTGTGAATTTTTTGAATGAAAGATCAAAAAGATAAACAATGCAGATTTATTTTCTCAGCCACCTTTGCTCATATTTACCAAGGGTGCCAATATTAGTGGAGGGCACTGTATATGTGTGTGTGTGTGTGTGTGTGTGTGTGTATAATAAATTATAATTTATTTATATAGTAATATTCCCACACAGTTCTTGTTATGTTTTACATGTAATTTAATTTGTTGTATCCTTAATAATCATAGTAATCATCATCATCATCATATTATTATTATTGTTTATTTGTGTTTATTTACACACAATTAATATGTGTTTTGCATTTAACCTAAATTACTATACCGTTCATAATCAAAATAATCAGTGATAATCATAATATAAATCATACCTTGTTATTAGTGTCTCACACCTAGTTACTAGTGTTTATTTATGTTCTGGCATGTCACATAGATTGCTGTACCCTGCAAATGTCAGCGTAGAGTTTTCACTCTGTATATAGATGCACTTAGTTTGGGTCATTTTCCCATCTCAATTTCAACTTCAGTTTGACAATTTTCAGAAACCATACAGTGTCACCCTGAATCTTGAAGCCTTCTCTTTCTGCCCATGGATCAGTATACACTGTCAGCATCTTGTGGACAGTTGGGAAGCAGGAATCCCACCTGTTAATGATGTGTGCGTGGTTTGTGTGTCTGCTGTGTCACAATCCAGTGGCCACCTCCTCCCCTCCTCTGTAGAATGTTGAATATTTCAGATGTTGTTTACCTGTCACTTCCTTTGTGCAGCTGCAGGTAGAAATTCACTCTAGTGAGGCTCTGTCAATAAGACGGCCTCCTATCTTAACCCAAGCAGGACTGCAGAGTGAGGGATTCAATTATTGATGAATATTGCATTTGTAAGGGCTTTTACTTGAGTCTAGGAACAGACTCTTTCTGTTATGTGTGCGATTTTGAAGGATGTATCTAGATATGTGATTCTGAGAGTAATTCTCTAAAAAAGAAAAGCCCACTTCATTTATAATGACATTGTTAACTCGAACAACAACAACAACAACAAAATCTGTCACCATTCATCCATTCATACCTGTATAATTTTATTTTGTGAAACATAATTTTTAGGACTTTTTATTGGTTGGTCAATTTCAAGCTTTTAATCTTAAAAAGCATGTAAAGCACCATTAAAGTAGGTCAATCTTAGAAGTGCTTTATATGACTTGTGCACTGTGTTACAGTAACTTTTTGTGAGATTCAAGAAGCCTTATAGTACATAAAGTGCACTACATCCAGAAGAATATATTGCCCATTTTTATGATGCTTTGTGTCTCTGTTGAAGTTTGAAAGCATTAGTCCCCATTCACTATATAGCAGTTGCATGGAACAGAGCGATTAGCACAATTTTTCAAAATGAACTCAGAAAAAAAGAAATGTCCTCTCACATTCAGCTGCATTTATTTCAGTAAATTTCTTAATGTGTAAATATTGGTATGAACATAAATAGATTCAACAACTGAGGCATAAACTGAATTGGCATTTGACAGACAGAAATGGAATAACTAGTCAGTATTTAGTATTGTTTGTGGCCACCAGCTTTTTTAAGTGCATCTCATCCTCATGGACTGCACAAGATTTGCCAGTTCTTGCTGGGTTGTGCCTGTGGTGGTGTCTTAGGTCCCCTTACATTACGGACATTGCTGTTTATAACTCTGGCCACATCTGCAGTCCTCGTGTCTCCCTGTAGCAGGACTATGGCATGTAGGTGACCAGGAACCCTGAGCATCTTTCTTCTGGTGTATTTCAGAGTCTATAGAAAGGTCTTTTTACTGTCCTAAGTTATTGTAACTGTGGCCTTTATTGTCTGCTGTCTGTTAGAACTGCTTTAACTAGCAGATCCCAAAGAGTACTTGTTAATGGGGTGTTGTCTAATGCATTGTTGTCTTCTACTGGTACCCCACAGGGTTGTGTTTTGTTGTGTAGTGGGGACTGACTTAAGCACTATCACAAAAATGTACGATCATAAGGTCACTAAGAAGGGCCAGTTAGTCCTTTCTGATGCCACCAATCCATTGTGTACTGAATTTCAACTCCCTTTGTGCAAATCAAATAGATATAAGAATTCCTTTGTACCTCTTGCAATCATGTTTTTAATGACGACTTATAAATGTGTGTTGTTCTGCTGCTGTATGTGTATGTATACTACTGTCTAAGAATTGTCTTTAAGGACAAAGTAAAGTAAAGTGTCCTAAGGACTGTTCCACAGGTGCACGTGCAAAAAGTATGGTTCATTAAACAATCATTAAAACATTGTTTAAATCCTTTCTGATAAAGATCTTTAAAGCTTATTTGGGTTTTAATTACTTTTAAAATACAGTATTCTGAATAATGGATATTTCTTTTTTTTGCTGAGTTTATATACATATGGTTACAGGTTTGGAACGACATGAGAAAAGGCCAGTTCACACGAAGAACAATAACTACAGTGGGTAAAACAAGTACCCACTATTGAACACGTCACCATTATTCCTAGTAAATATAGTCAAACATTTGAAGTGGATCAAAAAAGTTGTGCTAAGACAAGAATGCATTTTGGTTTTGGGTTTTAGGACAACTTTAATGAAAGGTTTTGATCCACTTCAAATGTTGACTATTGTATATTTCTAAAGGTGCTGTTAACATGAAATTTTCACCAGATGTCGGTAACAGCCCAAGTAATCCATACATACAAATAAAACAAAACAAATCAAATAAGTTCAGAAATTAAGTTCTGTATAATAAAATGGAATGACACACGGAAAAAGTATAGAACTACTGAAATGTTTTTAATATTTTGTCTTTGTAGAAAAGCCTTTATAGGTAATGACAGCTTCAAGATGCCTCCTGTATGGAGAAACTAGTCGCATGCATTGCTCAGGTGTGATTTTGGCCCATTCTTCTACAGAGTTTTCAAATCTTGAAGGTTCTGTGGGCCTCGTCTATGAACTCTGACCTTTAGTTCTTATTTTCTATTGGATTCAAGTCAGGTGATTAGCTGGGCCATTCTAGCAGCTTTATTTTCTTTTTCTGAAACCAGTCGAGAGTTTCCTTGGCTGTGTTTGGGATCACCGTCTTGCTGAAATGTGCATCCTTGTTTCATCTTTATCATCCTGAACCAGGTAATATTAATTTCCACTGACTAGAGGCAGGATTGCTTTCTAGTTACTGATTTATTTCAGCTGGTGTCTTGGCTTTCCATGCTTTTTTGCATCTCCCTTCCCTCATGTGTTCAATACTTTTCCCCTGTGTCATTCCATTTTATTACACATAACTTAATTTCTGAACTTATTTGTTCTGTTTTCTTTGTAAAATTTCAAGTCAACAGCACCTTTAGAAATATATTTACTGATAAAAATGGTGATGTATTCAGTATTTATTTTATCCGCTGTATAAAGATAAACTATAAAGATATTCATGTCTACACACTATACAAAGCATTCTGTTCATTGTAAGCGTGCTGCAGTAATGTAATCTGCAGTTTTAAATACTTAAACTCTTTATAGTTATTGTTATAGCTAATGTCCTTGGAGTGAACAGGCCTTGTCATGTACATTCCATTACAGTTCAAAAAGCTCAAACACAAAACTGAAAGAGCTATAAACAAATACATCTTGAGCCAAATTGTCCTGTAGTTTTGCCCATCTATTTCTGGTGGTTCTTACTGTATGAGTGATGACGCTGACTCTGCTCTCATGAGTTTTGGTGCTGTGTTATGTTAGTCTTTTCCTCTAGCGTGACTCGATCTGAGTCTGCTAGTTTAATTGCTGTGCAAATACAGCTGCAGAGATGGAGGACAGACTGCCACAAACTGAAACCATAGCAACAACAAATACCTGCCTCGGGATGGAGGAGGCTAATTTCTTAAGACAACAAATCATCTGAAGGTTTCAACCGCCTGAAGGGATACTTTTTCAAATTTATCTTTATTAATATGGTTTTGATTATTGTAGGTACATGAGAGGTTATGTTCAACATGGCATGCTATCATGCTACTACTCCAGTTTGGCTGGAGGCACTTGTGGTTCCAGGGGATGCATTCAGTCCTCTGTGTACAACAACAGCCTTTAACCAATACTCAGTTCACAAACAAGGCTTATCTTGTTGCATTTCCATTTCATTTCAAAACAAAAATGCCAGATGAACTAGATCAACTTTGACCTAGATATCTCATTATGATGCATTATTTGATTTTATTATTAGTTAATTTGATTGATTTATTATTAATATTAGGATATTTGAAAAGGGATATCATAAGAAAAATATATTGAATAGAAAGTATTTTTTTCTAAGATAACTTATTTAGCTTACAGTAAATTGTTATGCAATACTGGTTATGTGGCTAAAATGTTTGTTGCATCCTATAAGCTATTTCACATAATATTAGAATATTAATACTATTAATATTTTGAATGGATATTTAAATATTAATAACACTAATATGAAATTAAATATTAATAAAACTAATATTAGAATGTAGTATGCAGTCCATAGTACATATATACTCTATAGTATACAGTAGGCAGTATGTTAGAACGGTCACTTATATAAATAATGCAAATAAATATTATGCAAGTTTTTCTTACAGTATGTAAAAAAAAAAAGTTATAGTTAAATGAAAGTACATTTAAGGGCGGGTAAAAGTAAATGTTTAAGGCATTCCAATGAAAGCTATATCTTTAATTCTGACCTTTCATGTTGCTTGCTAGTCGGTAAAGCATAATTTTTCTTTTAGAGTAAAAATCCTTAAGAAATAATAGATCATAATACAGACATATGCTTAACTGCAGTGTGAGATAAAGGGTATAACTGCTGCATACATTTTTTTATGCCATGATAATTAATCTCTCAAGCACATTCAGACATGATTTCCTACACAAATACAACACTGAGGAAAATCTCACAAGTAACATACAGAAGTAGTGTAGCAAAAGATTCAAAAATAGGAAAAAATGAGATTGGTACTTTGGAGAATTCCAAAGAGATGAGCATTCTTAGGGCAGAGCAATTTATTTACACAATACCGAGTACAGGACTGACATAATTTCAGCACATCTGTGTCCTTATTAACAATGCATAGATAGAGTAGCCTTCTTCCAAGTCATCTCTTCAAAATGATTAAAATCCCTACTTCTATTTTGTTTTATCAGGACTGCTTTTGGATCTTGCTGTGAGTACAGTGTTTGTCTTGTACAGCCACGCTTTGAGCTTGCCAAGGCTCATACTGGCTAAAATCTGTTCTCTGAGTAAGCTTCATTAGTTCAGTTTGAGATGTAGTTGAATGTGCATTCTAAATGACATATGGAGGGGCTTACAAGCTGTTCACAATAAAAAGTTGTGCTTGTGGGGCATTCAGAATTGAATTGAAATTGGCTTTTAAATTCTAGTTCAGTTCCTGCATTTGAATTGATTTTGTCATTTTTAGCTGGAAAAGCAAAGTCTGCCAATGCAAAATGCAATATATATATATATATATATATATATATATACACAGTGTTGGGGGTAACACATTACAAGTAACGCAAGTTATGTAATCAGATTACTTTTTTTCAAGTAACTAGTAAAGTGACACATTATTTTTAATTTACGAGAATATATCTGAATTACTTTTTCAAATAAGTAACGCCAGTTCCCTTTCAGTCGGTCACTCTCGACGTCACGTCGGATGATAACCGACAAATTGGGATCTCGCTTAGAGAGACTAATCCACTTCAAGTGTAAACTAAACGAGCCAATGCACAGTGGCATGCGATAATTGCATCTAGCTACCGCTGATCACAGCGTGAGTATAAGTAGGCAGCAGGTGCAATGCATACTCAGCTTTTCACTTCGGAGCCTAGCGATCACATCGTTTTGCCTGACTACTCTACTGAGAGAAGAAGACTGAACGAGTTCAGCTTGCTCTTTGGAGCTCTTGGTGTTGGCTGTACGGCGCTTCAGCAGTGGTGGTTCCCGTGTCGAGTAGGTTGCACACATCAGTTTGCACTACCCCCTGTTTGTGTTGCAGGTGACCATCAAGCGGGCGGTTTGAGAGCGTCATCAAAGGCCCTACTCAGGCACCCTCTGCCAAACTATGAAACCAGGTAAGCGTTGCACCGCACACTCAGACCCCTCTTCGGTCCACCCACGGGCCGGGTCCCTGCATTCCACCTTGCTGCCCCACCGCGGGTACGTCAGCGGTCTCGCTTGTCCCGCTTGTGTGGTGTCTGGGTGCCTGGTAGCGCTAACCAGCCTGTCTCACTGGCTCCTGTGGACCGTCTGACTTGGCTATGCAATTCAGGGAACGATGGTTACATACGCTACTTTTTTCCCCATTTATTGATTGAAAGCTCTCCTGACCCAGCGCTGAGAGAAATCAGGAGTAAGATGATACTTTAGTTCTAGAATAAATGTGAACATGCATTAATTCATCTCACTAACAAAAAAAAAAGAAAAAGAAAAAAGAAAAAACAGATTTAGTATTCCTCAAAATGAATAAAACAGTGAAATGCAACTCGAAAAGAATATGATTAATAAAATGCAATAATTAAATATGTTAAATAATACAAATATCTTTTATGTATTTAATCCCATTTTATTAACCAGTGTCCTTGCTGCTGACCTTCGATGATCCAATTCAACCATACTAATAAGCAAAAATTACCCAAGATAAACTAACATTTGTTCTTTTTTAATTTATTGTTGAAGAGTGTTGAACTTTCTTATTCTGCATTCTACTGTATAGATGTGAATGTACTTTTCCTTCAGCCTGAGGCTTTTGGTATGAAAGGGCTTTTACATTTGCCAAAAATAGAACTTTTGGTAACACTTTAGAATACTGTTCCATCATTAATGAATAACTACACAAGAACACATGAGTAACGCAATATTAGCACTCTGGTAACTACTAGTAACTAACAAGAAACTCTGATTAATGAATTA
>JAFVLL020022349.1:0-29155 GCA_021397915.2 Tor tambroides
AATAATTTTGACCCATACAATGTATTTTTGGCTATTGCTACAAATATACCCCAGCGACTTAAGACTGGTTTTGTGGTCCAGGGTCACATTTGCATTTAGTTTAGCATTTTTGGATTTCAAAAATTAGATTCAAAAATGATTGTATAGATATATTTCTGAATCATTTTTACCTATGAGGACTTCCTGTTGGATCTGGCAGGGGAAAGTTTTGATTTAGCTTTGTTCTTGGAACAGCTTTGTCCCTAATCTTTGTACACACACACACACACACACACACTATTCCTGAATTGATTTCCATCACTTCAATCTCATGTCATCCATTGTATCCTTGTGTGTCAGTCTCGCTCATTACTGATATACTACTAGCACTTATACTGGCACAATATGTATTACTGACCTGTCTCTCTCTCTATGTATCTGTCTGTCAGCAGGAAGTCCCCGTGCCTCAGCTTCCTCTCTGCACTTCCCCTCACCCTCCATCATCCAGCAGTCCAGCCCATACTTCACCCATCCCACCATCCGATACCACCACCACCCGGGACAGGACCCGCTCAAGGAGTTTGTGCAGTTTGTGTGTGCCGATGGATCAGGACAGGCTAGTGGTCAGGTAAGAAGAAGTGACCTCATACTGAAGTGATGATCTGTGACACAGTACATGTAACTTGCACGTATTGCAAAAATTCTTGATGTTTTATGCAGATGTTCTCAGACTGGTTTAGAGTGAATATAGGAATGCCATCCTATCATACTACTCATACTAGTTTTGTAGTACATATACTGTGCATACTCTGTATCCATAGAATAATGTAATATGCAACAGAGAACACTGCATGGAATACTGTTTCCCACAATGCAGTCCTTCCAGAAGGATTACACTAGTATTCTGTTTAGAATGTAGACATTATCCCCTTTCACACATACAGACTGGAAAATTACCGGTTATTTGCCGTAAAGAGATCATGTGTGAACACTGGCAAATTCGTTCCGGCAATGTATCGGTAGAAAAGTTACCGTAACGTTACCAGTAAATTGGCAGAATGATGCTGTGTGTGAACGCAGAATGAAGATTACCAGTATGAGCATGTACGAGTTTAAAACGCAGTGACGTAAGACGTCTACTCTGAACCAATCCAGAGCCAGTTAAATTCAAAATTAAACGGCTCTGGACCAATCATAACATTCTGACGCAGATGATGCATTTACTCCGTGCTGTGTAGTACTCCGTAATGCAGTGTCTCTGGGCCAAAAGTGCTGCATGAATGTGAACGTTTCATAAAAAAATGAAATCATCAACAAAAACACTGACTGCGTATACCCTTCCATGTTTATAAATACAACAATGGAAGGCACCGCTGTTTAGAGGTCATTTCTGGTTAATGATATCACAGAATTTACCGGTAATTTGAAACCGATGTATGAATGGTGTTTTTCTTGAAAAAAGACAGAACGTTGTTGCCTCTGTGCACATTTTTAAATTCACCGGTAAAATCATTCCGGTAATTTTACAGCAAGGGGTTATGTCACATTCTACTGTACATTATCATTGCTTACTGCATACTGTTATACTAATTTGGAAATACAGAGTATATACTGTGCAGTATGCCAATGTTTAAAGAAATTCTGAATTTAAAAAAATGCATCTATCCTTTACGTTTATGAAACAGAACTTAGCTGCCATATTTAGCAAACACATTTGCCTCAGTCTCTTGCCTCAAGTATGAAAATAATTTATATTTGTGAAACTAATGTTATCAAACATTTAAAGAAAAGTTAAATCGAGCTTACCATTGTGAAGACAACTGTCGCATTTAACCAAGAAGCCAAGATTGAAGTTGGAAAAGAAAGCATTCAAAGACATGTTAAATAATGAACAAATGTTTTCTTTTAGGGCTTGGGCTACTCTGTGGTCATTCTCTTTGACCAGGTTGTGTCATATTTGCATTAATTGTTTTATATTATTTATCTATAAGTACTACAGACCTGAACCCAAATCCTAACCACTGGAGGAAAAAATCTGCATTTTGGATTTAAAAATTTGATTATTTAATTAATTATTCATAAAAAAAAATGTTTTTGGTTTGATGTGCAGCTAACATTATCGACTGTTTTACTTATGTATTTCTTAAAAAGTGAAACAGGCTCCTCACACTGTCTTTTCCGATGCAAACAAATGTGTGCGTTCCTTGTCTTCGAGGCCGACTGATCGGTCACTGTTATGTATCTTGTGCTTGTCTAGACGAGTTAATCTTTCCTTCTCTGTCCACTTCCACGATAAAACCCATCTGCGCAACAGCTGACGACCTCTGCGCATTTCGGCATAGCGCGCATCCCCTCCTCAGTTCTGCTTGTGCCGTTTTTCAGCATCGTGAACGTGGCTTGGTTTTTTTGTACACTGGTTTTGATTTGACATCACTCCATGGACCAAAACTCACCTCACAATTCGTGCGTCCATTTCTCTTCTTCTTCTTCTTCTTCACCTTCTGCCTAAAGTCCTCCATTTTATTTTTTCCAGCTCCTCCACTGCTCCTGTCTGTGCCTGTGGTGAAGTCAACACACAAACATGCACACAAACAAGCACAAACACACCCCTTCATAAACAAAAGCAAACAGACATTCATCTTTTTGGTTGTTTCCCTCTCAACACTCTCCACTACCAGCCACCCCCATCCCTTTTTTTTTCTCGGAGCTAGCCTGCGATGTTTTTTCCATTTGCGGGGTGTCAGGCGTGTCCGTACTCCTCACCCTGTTTGTGTCGTCTGCAGCCGAACGGGAGCGGCCAGAGCAAAATGCCGGGCTCCTTCTTGCTGCCTCCACCCCCCCCTGTGGCGCGTCCAGTGCCCCTCCCAATGCCAGACTCTAAACCCAGCAGCACGCCCCCCGATGGCGGACTCACCTCACCCACATCTCCGTGTAAGTGACCCGACCCCCCATTCCACCAAACCCCACGAAGATCCCCAGTCGTCTAGCCACAGCTGGAACGCTTTTTGCCATTTAGTTTGTGTTCCTTAAGTTAACATGAAATGCCCATTATTCGTAATTTTTCACCAAATGGTGGGTCAGAACTAGTCCTTTTCTTTTTGTTTTTTTATGTATCCTAGTTTTGAGGCAGCAGTTTTAGTTGTTTAACAGTTTAACAGCCATCAAAATGTCACTTAAGTACGGAGCTCATAAAAGGGACATGGTGATGGGGGGAAAACGAGATGGGAGGAAAAATAATTTTTTCAGAGTTTTTGCGTTGACTGGCGAAACTTTTTCGTTCCTCTGAAAAACTTTTCATTCTCTCACAAAACTTTTTCATTCCCCTGAGAAAGTTTGCATTCACTTGGAAAATGTTTGCACTCTCTCGCAAAACTTTTTCGTTCCCCCTGAGAAACATTGTGTTCCCTTGCAAAAATTTTGCGAGAGAATGCAAAAGTTTTGGAAGTGAATGCAGAATTTCTCAGGGGAACACAATACTTTTGCAAGAGAATGCAAAAGTTTCGTAAGCGAATGTTTCTTGGGGGAATAATACTTTTGCGAGTGAATGCAGAATTTCTCTTGGGAACACCATACTTCTGCAAGAGAAAGCAGTACTTTTTTCAAGCTAATGCAGATGTTTTGCAAGTGAACCCAGAGTTTCTCGGGGGAATGCAGTACTATCAACAATATGATACTTTTGTAAGAGAGGGGGCACAATACATTTTCAAGGGAACGCAAACATTTTTCAAGCGAACGCAAAGTTTCTCAGGAGAACGCAATTACATTGCATTACAATTACATTGCAAGCAAATGTAAAGTTTTTGGGGAGAACGCAATACTTTTTCAAGGGAACGCAAAAGGTTTGTAAGTGAATGCAAAGAGTTTCGGGGGAATGCAGTACTTTTGCAATAGAACACAAGTTTTGCAAGCAAATTGAAAAATTTCTTGGGAGAATGCAAAAGTTTTGCAAGTGAAGAAAATATCTTGGGGGAATGCAGTACTTTTGTAAGAGAACAACTGAACAGATTTTCTTGAGGGAAAGCAATACTTTTGTGAGCAATCATAAAATTTCTTGGGAGAACGCAGTACTTTTGCAAGGGAATGCAGAGTTTCTCAGGGGAACAATACATTTGCGAGCGAAGTCAAAATTTCTCGGCAGAACGCAATACTTTCGCAAGCGAATGGGAGAATGCAAAAGTTTTGCAAATGAATGCGACGTTTCTCGGGGGAATGCAATATTTTTGCAAGAGAACACAAAGGTTTTGAAAACTCAGAATCATTGAAAAATCATTTTTCCTCCCATCTCATATTTTTTCCATGACCATGTCCTCTTGGGGGCTTTGCGTTGAAGGGTGCAAATTTAGGGCAGTTAAAGTGGACTCCAAAATACTATTTTAAATGCATTTTAGTTCAAACCGTTTTCGAAATGTGTCTCTAATTGTATAATTCGCTTGACCTCATCATTTTGTGGCAGTTCTGGTGCTAAAATCAAAACAAGTTGGAAGTGTCTGTATGTACCAAACTGAAAAGATCAGCTTAGACCCTCTTGAGCTTCCATTCTGGTCCAGGTTGGTTTGTGCTGGTCAAAGTGCATTGCAGGCCTGACGTGATGTGAAAGGGCCTTTACACTCTCGAATGCAACTTCCAGAAACCCATGCTTTGTAATTTTACGTTGGTTTCATTTGAGTTTGTTTTGGTTACGTTCACATTGCTGGTTAGCTTTTGGCCTGTGGAAATGTGATAGTTGAGCTCCAGTGCTGGTCTAAAGGTCAGTTCGTCCAATACATGAACCAAATTTGGGCCGTTCAGAAAGGAGATGGCGTATCGGGGTGGCTAATCAGACATACTGTAAAATGTTCACTCACCACAGACGGGGCACTGGACAGAGCACTTGCATTTCTTTTCCTCTTTCCTTTCATGTTTCTTATTTTTGTTTTTCGTTCCTTTTCATTGTTTCAGTTGTTTTTTATGTTGTTTGTGCGTGTCTTTTTATGTGTTTATATGTTGCTGATTCCCCAGAATGCACTTAACAAACCTGCTCACAAATGAATATAGAGGGGTTTTTTAATGTTACAGCTTTAAGTATATAGAGGTCATGTTTTATGAGTTTACCATGGTTAATGGGGGTTGTTAGGGGTAAAGATACAAAACAAATGACCTGAAACCCCCTTTGCCATTGAAAAATACTCATGGCCTCTTGTGGCTCATTGTTTTTTATGAAATGGCCATAACAACATGATGAAAATGGTCAGTAAATAATTAATAACAATGATCAGATTTATTCTGCCAGATAATTTAATTCATTAATTTAACTGTAGGTGTTTTATGGTTGCAAAGCACAGTCAAAGGTTTATAGAAACTCAGTCCAGTAGAATAGAATTAAATTCTGTATTAATATAGAGTTTGTTTGCATTCAGTTCTGCAATTACAGCCATTATATATTAGTGTTTATAGATTAATAATATAGAAATCAATTCTATATTAATATAGAATTAGTTTGCAATAATGTAGAATTTCATTCTGCAATCACAGGAGTTCATATATTGGTGTTTATATTTTATATATTTAAATTCTATATCATATAGAATTTATTTGCATTATTGTAATATTCAATTCTGTGATTACAGTAGTTTAGATATTAGTGTTTATATATTTGTAATATAGAATTTTGTACTAATATAGAATTTATTTGCCTTAACGTAGAATTTAATTCTGCAACCACAGGCTTATATGTAGCCATTAATATTTTACGTGTTCTATATTAATAAAGAAGTTAACTGCATTAATGTAGAATGTAATGAACAAAGCAGCTTCTCTTTGTTGCCGTTTTGAATGTTTGCTGATGAAAGCGCTAACAAAAAACTGTACAACAAATACAGCTCTTCGTGTTTGATTTCTCCATGTTTTTACACACATACTGATTCACGTCAGAGCTCCATATTTGATGAACAGTTACACCATGGAGTCCATCAAATAAACCTGAAAGCAAACAAAAACTGCCCTAAATTTAATAATGACTTCAAACTTGCAGATTCAAACACCTTTTTAATCTATTGATCTTCAACCATGTGAACCAAGAACAATCAAACCTAGTGTATCTTTGATGATCGATTCTTACATTACTTTTGTTTGTCGTTTGCCAACAAGTCATTTCAGTACAGAAAAGTTTCAGCCTCCACTACATAACTGATGAAATTCGCAAAACATATGTGACCCTGAACCACAAAACCAGCCATAAGGGTCAATTTTTTGAAATTAGGATGTATACATCATCTGAAAGCTAAATGAGCTTTCCATTGATGTGTGGTTTGTTAGGATAGAACAATATTTGGCTGAGATACAACTATTTGAAAATCTGGAATCTGAGGGTGCAAAAAAAATCTAAATATTGAGAAAATCTCCTTTAAAGTTGTCCAAATGAAGTTCTTAGCAATGCATATTACTAATCAAAAACTGAGTTTTGATATATTTACGGTAGGAAATTTACAAAGTATCTTTATGGAACATGATCTTTACTTAATATCCTAATGATTTTTGGCATAAAAGAAAAATCGATAAATATGACCCATACAAATATACCCATGCTACTTAAGACTGGTTTTGTGGTCCAGGGTCACATATCTGAAGGTTGCCTTTGTAGAATCAATTGATCTTTTCAAAATTGGCTAAAATGGCCATTTTAATATGACGTTGCTAGCATTGAATGTACAGGGTGATTTTTTATTATTTTTAAATAAAATTAAATAAAACATGCTTTTTATGAAAGTTTTTTTTTTTTTAATTATTTATATTTCCTGTCTCTCTCTTCTTCTTTCTCTCTCTCTCTTTCAGCATACTCCACGCCAGGCTCCACAGCTCCCAACAGGTTTGTCAGCATCGGATCACGGGACAACAACTTTCTGAACATCCCCCAGCAGACGCAGGTGATTCTCACTCTGTCATATTCAGAACAAACCTTCGAGTGTTTAAAATCATGAATCTTAACATGTTAGCCCGCTCTTCCCCTCCTGTCTTTCCTCGTTTCCCATGATGCGGTGTCGGGCCCATCTGGAGAGGGTCTGCGATAACTCGAGCTGATCGGCGCGGTGTCGTTGATTTGAGCGTTGCGAATGTGCGGCCTCCTCCATCACCCAGTACACTTGAGTCATTAATGGGTAAAGCACACCCGCCCCAGGCCGACTCCCTGCTCCTCAACACATGGTGACCATCTGAAGACGCTAACTCACCCGCTCTCACCTCCTCCCTCTGCTGGTCAGCCTCTCTGGATTTGACCATTTATTTCCCCCTCTTTCCGCTTAACCTTCTTTAGCGCGTTTCTCGACTCATGATCACCCTCTGCTGGTGACTTGTGTTTCTCTTTTTCTTCTCTCCCGCGTGACTCCTTGGCAGTGACTTCGCTTTGTCTGATTTCGCACATTTTCCAGTGTGTTCACCCTAAATTTTAGAAAGCAGAGGCCTCTCAGAGATAAACTGCTTGAGTGTGCAAAATAGCAGTGAGTTATTGTAAGTAAACGCTTCGCGAAGATTCGCTATTTGCAGTTGAGGTTATTTTATTTTTATTTTATTTTTAAAATGTGCATTGAGAAGTGCATTAGTTGTAATTCATTGTAATACAAGCATAGATAAGAGAGAACTGCAAGAGGCAGAAGCATTATTACACAACAGTGAATAAAAATTGTTAGGAAAACGTGCATTGTGAAAATGCATTAATAATTGCAATTCAATATAATACATGCAATGATAAAAAATAAAAGCAAGAGGTGTGAAACAATTTTAATTTTTATTTATTCATTTACTTCAGTGTAATACATTGATAAAAGCAAAAGCAAGAGGCAGTGAGAACAGCAAAATATTTATTTATTGTTTGTTTGTAAAGTCATGAGGGTGTCAGTGAACCTGCACTTGAGCTTGTGTCCTCAAAAGGTATTTGGACACTTCAGTTCTACTTTAAAATGTTAACAAAATATCAAAACAAAATACATGTATTTTGAAGGAAAAAAACTAATGGAACTAGAGCTGCAAATGAAGACAAAAGCTTTGTGAGACTTGGTGTTTGTTAACTGATATTGGATCATGTTATTTATTTATTTACAGAAAATGTGCAATAAGAGGGTGCATTAATAATTGTAAAAATTGCCAAAATGCCAGTTTTCTTGGAAGACACTAAGCAAAAGTGACGTTAGTGTCAAAAAAGATACTGTAAATACTTAAGAAAATGTGCATTGAAAAAATACATTAATAATTGTAAAAATCACCAAAACATGTTTTGCCAAAAGACACTGAACAAAAATGAAGAAAAGTGAAGTTAGTGAAGAGAAAAGATCCTGCAGCATTTGAGACACACAGATACACTTCTTCTAATGTAGTGACATTCAAACATTTTATGTGCCTTTGAATAATTATTTTAGTTTATTTTTAAGATTAAAAAAAAATAAAAAAAAATAAATAAATAAATAAATTTCACCAAAACACCAGTTTTGTCAAAAGACACTGAGCAAAAATGATGTTGTTGAAGAAAAAAGGTTTTATTTTATTTTAATTTATTTTGACACTGAGCAAAAATTCTTCAAACATTTTATGTGCCTTTAATTGTTTGAATACTTATTTTATTTCACTTTTAAGAAAATTGATAATTTTAAAAATCACCAAAACTCCATTTTTTTTCAAAAGACACTGAGCAAAAATGTTGTTGTTAAAGAGAAAAGGTTATTTTATTTTATTTAGACACTGAGCAAAAATGATGTTGGTGAAGAGAAAAGATTGTATTATTTTATTTTATTATTTTATTTTTTTAACTTTTTTTTTTTAACTAATAACTGTACAAACCATCAAAACACCAGTTTCTTCCGATGACACTGAGCAAAAATGACATTAGTGAAGAGCAAGATCCTGCAGCATTTGAGACACACAGATACAGACTCAGCATCTAATGTAGTGACATTCAAACATTTTGAACTGCGTTCGAACACTTTTTGGGCCCCTGCATGTCCGTACGGTGAATCTCTCTCAGCTCTGTGCCGTTCCCAATCAGAAAAACCAGAAAAGAACAGCGGAAATGTGAGACAGGAACGGAGAAAAGAGAGGCAAAGTTGAAGCACGGCCCCTACACTGAAAAGTCACGTCCCAACTGTCTGGTTGCCCACAGCAACGAGACATGATGTCACAGGCAGTTGAAGTTGAACTCGAGGGTCACTGCCAAGGATTACGGGGGGAAGATGGGAGGAGTACAGCTTACAGGGGAAGAGTTACTTGGCCCGAGTGGCTGTTGGGCTGGAGCCCGAGGCGAGCGGCGGGGGGAGAATAGATGGGTGTTTGCGTGACCTGCAAGAGTCAACCAGAACAAAAGTTACCCGCCGCCCCTCCTAACAGAGCCTCTCAGCCAAAGTGTTTCCAGGATTTGACTTCGAGAGAGTTTTGTAAAGCCAATCAGGAGTAACAATCCCGCTCTCATTTGAATGCGGAGCCCAGCTCTCGCTATCGTCCTGAGCGCCGTGTCACAATCACATAAGAAACGCTCAAGCACTTTTTCACTTGTTTTACTAGTCAGATGTTTCAATAAATAGCCTAACAAAAGCTCTTGTGCACATTCATTTATCTCACAAGGCAAGATATGGGACCACATTGGATAAAAGCATTATAATTTTGATATAAAATATAAAAAAAATATGAAATGTATTGTAAATATTTTTATAAGTAATAGTTTATATATTTATATATAATTATTAATTTTATGTTGACAGTTGTGTGTGTGTATGCAGTCAAACCAAAAATTATTCAGAAACCAGATATAATTTTTTGATATTTTCAGGACACTATAGCTCATTTATGTAAGTGAGGATAGCAAAAGAAAGTAAACTGTGACATATTATACCCAAAAATTCTTCATACAGTGGAATATCAGTAAAATTTGGGAGCAAAAATTAGATTTGACACTTTGAGCTGAGCATGTTTTGTTACATACCTTTCTATCAAAGTTATCTGACATTATCAAGATGATTTTGTTCTGACACAGTTTATCTCTTGAGTTCTTGTCATATTTTATTGCCATTGTTATGATCATGTTCCATGAAGATATTTTGTAAATTTCCTACCGTAAATATATAAAAAAAATTGTTTAGTAATATGCATTGCTAAGAACTTCATTTGGACAACTTTAAAGGCGATTTTCTCAATATTTAGTTGTTTTTTTTGCACCCTCAGATTCCAGATTTTCAAATAGTTATCTCTGTCAAATATTGTCCTATCTTAAACCATACATCAATGGAATTTTAAAAAATTTCAAAATTTTGAACACACACACACACATATAAATAAATATGTGAATAATGTACACACACACTTTGTAATTATATAAATTATGTAAATCATTCCTGATAATTGTGAAAGTATTTATGTACACTTATATATTATTCTAAAGATGTATACACACTGCACATATTCAATATAATTTTTTAATGTTCTGAATATGTAATATATATTATATATTATACATAGGCTAATTGTGAATTGATTTTTTTTATATTTTGAATGCTATATTATAGTCATTATATATAAAATATTAAATTATAATGCTATATAATGTTTTTTTAAATTATGTATTAGAAAATGTATTAAATATAATTTTCAGTGTTCAATCTATGAATCTAATATTTTAGATATTATTTTTATATGAAATGTTATGATATGTAAGTGCATATAATTCATTACTTATTAAATCATTATTTTTGTAATATAATAGAAATATTCAGATAAATAAACATCCATGAAAATATAAAGCACAGTAGTAAAAACCATCCTTCCTCTATTAAGATTTAGTCCCTGATTGTGAACTAAGGTTTGTGCTGTGATATTGCTGTTACTGTTTGGTTTATAGTATTTTTATAGGCGATTTAGCAAAGTACTGACAACCTGTTTATAATAACAATCAAATGTGTAGAGATGGATATCTAACTCATTTCAAACTGCTGCCCTTTGGGTTGTTTTTACATGACGTCACAACAGTTAAATGAGTTTCCTATTTAAAACTACCAGTTTGACAAAGACGTGAAGTGTTTTTATTGGGAAACACAGTTTAATTCCAGCATGACGTGAACACACTATAAACTTGGTGTAAATATTTCTCCGTCCATTGGCGTTATCAGTGCGATATCTGAACTTTACGAGCTGAACTCCTGAGATGCATTAACAGAGCATCTGCTGATGTTGATAAAGTCAGCGTGATGGTATGTGGAGATGCGTCAGAGCTTCACTGACATGACATTCCCAGAAGGGAGGTTTGCTGGTTTAGTTCAGGTCAGACTGTGTTGTAAAGGCCCATATGGTAAGCAGGTCAGCTTCAGAAGCTCAGAGAGTGTGAGAGTCCAGCCTGACCTCTAGTGGTCACATCAGTAACAGCAGCATCTCTTCACATTCACAGTCAACATCCAGGGGTGCGTTTCCCAAAAGCAACTATGGTCGCAAGTTCCATCCAACTCTATTGGTAACGACAGAACTTGCGACCATTGTTGCTTCTGGGAAACGCACCCCAGTTCGACTTTAAAGTTTCCATTCTTCTGAACTCAAGCATCAAGAATATTGATTGTAACAATTGAGATGAATAAATAAGCTTTCCATTGATGTAGGGTTTGTTAGGATAGGACTATATTTGGCCGAGATACAACTATTTGAAAATCTGGAATCTGAGGGTGCAAAAAAAATCAAAATACTGAGAAAATCACCTTTAAAGTTGTCCAAATGAAGTTCTTAGCAATGCATATTACTAATCAAAAAATAAGTTTTGATATATTTGCGGTAGGAAATTTACAAAATATCTTCATGGAACATGATCTTTACTTAACTCTTTCCCCGCCATTGACGAGTTTTTACGGCAATCCGTGTTCTAGGTATATTACGGTAAGGAAAGCCCTAGCGCATGTCCTGACAAACATCTCTAGTTGTGAATGGACCGATAACCTGTCAATCTGAATGTGTGTGTGTGATGATCTCTCTCTCTCTCTCTCTATATATATATATATATATATATATATATATATATATATATATATATATATATATATATATGTGTGTGTGTGTATGTACAGTATGTATATGTATGGATGTATGGATGTAGCCTATATGTGTGTGTTTGTGTGTATAAACGTGTGTGTGTGTGTGTGTCTGTCTGTCTGTTCTGTTTATTGAATGCAATTTCAGTTATTCATATAATTATTTACAGGTGAAAGAATTTGACATTTGAATGTATTTTGCTTGAAAATGCACTACTTTTATAAAAATGCATTTTTCTCAGTTTTTTGTCCAAAATGTTGTATTTCTGATGAAACCTATGTGCATTCAAGGGGTGATAAAACATGAACACATGAAGATAGAATAAAATATATATTTTTTTTAATTAAAAGCAGAGGCTTGGTTCTTTATTTTGATATATAATATGTTTATATATTCATAGCAGAAAATATTCTGAGGGCCGTCAAATTTAGGTGAAAATCATCAAAAATGCTGGCGGTGGCTGGCAACTTTCTTAAAAAATGCTGGCGGGGAAAGAGTTAATATCCTAATGATTTTTGGCATAAAAGAAAAATCAATAATTTTGACTCATGCAATGTATTTTTGGCTATTGTTACAAATATACCCCAGCAACTTAAGACTGGTTTTGTGATCCAGGGTCACACACACACACACACACACACACACACACACACACACATATATATATTATAGGTCTATGTGACAATAAAACATTTTTTATGTAGAAGTAATTTATGTTATTAAATGTATACAAATTATTTTTTAAATTATAGCTTTATGTGAAAATACATTTCACTTAGTAAATGAAAAATTATTTGTATTATATTATTAAAAGTTTAAAAATGATAAATTATTCAATTATAGGTTTATGTCATTTATGACATTTCATTAACAAATTTAAAGGTTATTTATTTATATGTTATTAAATGCATACAAATTTTAATAACACATTATTCAATTATAGGTTACTATAATACATTAAACTTAATACATTTAATATCTTATCAAATATTTATGTATTATAAAATAAACTCACAAAATTTGATCATTTGTTTTATTGTGACATTTGAATTTAAAAATGTAAACTTTGTTCTGTAATTGTTGAGTGATATTTGATCGTTTTAGTTCAGTCCTATAATGTCAATTTAAACTAAGTCTTTCAAATATAACATTTTATAAAATTAGATAGTAATGAGTAGTAGACGAATAATGAAAAATGCCTATAATTGTCCATTTTTTATCCTCAAAAAATGTGGGGGGGAATCAATATTATACTTAAATTAAAAAATAAGTCAAATTCTTCCAGCACGGATTATTTTATAATAAAACAAACTGCGTCCCAAATGACGCACTATACACTTCTACACTATGCACTCAACCATGTAGTGTATGAATTATATAAGGTTATTTTGTCATTAATAATCGGAGTCTAATAGCCCCACCCCCTTTACGACATAATTAAATCTGCGACAGTTGAGTGCATGAAGTTTCCAACATTCCACACTTCGTTTTCCGGGTATTTAAAGTGCACTTTATATTTTTGAAATTTTCAGTGTGAAAACACTACTCACTATTTATACTACAAAACGTCATAGAATAGTGCGCAAGTATGCAATTTGGGACGCACCTCTAATGTTTCCACTGAGCTGATGTATTTTCAGACTGAACACTAACAGTGCCTTTATGCTGTTGTGTTTTTACAGTCATGGTTCCTTTGACGAGGTTCTGCCTGCAAGCTGTCGACACAATTTGGAAGTTTTATGACAAAAAAAAGAAATGAATAAAAATCCTGTTTGAAAACCCTCCGACCCGAAACGCACCCTAAGCAACGTGAGCAGCATATGATTGGGAAACGTTCGACCCTGTATTTGCCAACCGTCAGACGCCCTTCAAGCCCACTACTCCACCTCCGACAAAGACTTTCAGATCACAGCAGGAGGCGAGGGACCGACACGCACCTACAGCATCTCGCAAGAACTGTCACCAAACCAGCGGCAACATAGAGGAGGAAGAACCCGATGAACACAGAAAATGTTACTAGGAACAAGGATGTAGTATACAATGGCTGGGATTATCAACAGTTTCAGTGGTGAGGATTCAGACAACAAAAACGCAAGATTTTGACCAATTAAACTGCAGTTTTTTGTTTTCAAAACACTCAAACATGCTGGCGTTCAGCATACAGGCAACACTAAATAACGAGAGCCCCGGACGTTTTGCATTTTTAACTAATTAGCATGCAGTAGAAACGTCTTTTTTCCCTTTTGCGGTCAATTACTAAACTAACTACGAACAGCAGAAGTATTGCACTACAGTAATGTGACGAACACTAGTTTGACGTGCACTACTGAAAATGGGATCGACGGCGGGTGTTATTTGCACATTTTATTGCGGAGAAAAACTAACCTGGCATGCTAAAGCTACCCAGAAACCCGTTCTCGTTTTCAGGCCTCAAACTGAATTTTTTAAATAAAAATGAAGTCTATTTCAGGCACTTAGTGCCAACTAGACAGCACCAGATTTTAGTTAGTACTCCTATAGGATTAATAAAGCCAACCGGCACACACTTAAGGTGCGGTCACATTCACCAAATTTGTCTTGAATTTGCTTAATTTCTGAATTTTTTTAATTCTCATGTGAAATTCCTGATCATGTGGATTCTTATTAAAGGGATAGTTCACCCAAAAATGAACATTTTGCCATCATCTACTCAAGTTGTCCCAAACCTGTATGAGTTTCTTTCTTCTGTTGAGCACAAAAGAAGATTATTTTGAAAAAGGCGATAACCAAACAGTTGATGGTAGCTATTGACTCCCATAGTATTTTTTTTTTTTTTCATACTATGGAAGTAAATGGTCGTTCTAAAGTGTCGCCGTTCAGCGGCGACTGAGCTACAATTTTAAAATCATTTGTTTGGGGGGAAAAAATGCAGTGCATTCTGGCATATTGTTTTTTTAAGCCATATGTCTGAAATTTTTTAAATTGTTTGGTAAATTTTTTTTTTTTTTTTTTTTATTTACAAAGAAAAAAAAATTGTCTATTGTCAATAGTGTAGTGATGCACAAAGCACCAAATTCACTGGTCAACATAAATTTGTGTGACCATCTTGAACCTGATTTGAAACCTGCTTAGTGAAATTTCCTGTCAAAATGACTAATTTCCCCTGCAGAATTTTGATAAATGTGACCGCACCTTTGCAGCCAAGTGACAGATTTACAATTTTTAAATCATTTGTTTAAAAAACGTCCCATATAGTCATTGCATTCTTTTATTTCAAACTCTTTTTTTTTTTTTTTTTTAAATTAAAGCCATATGTCTGAACTTTGTTTTAAATAGTTTGTTAAAAAATGAAAAGTAAAACTTCAATTTTTTGTAACAAAATATTTTCTAGTGATTTTTTACAGCCCCAGCTAGTCATTCCATTATCCGAATTTCATCATTGTAGCGAGGCATAATAAAAGTCCCCAATTCATTACCACTAATAAAGATGGCCCTAGAGACACGCCCACTTCTGTGTTTTGTTTACGTATCCGTTTACACTCCCAGAAGTCCGTGTTCCAAGAACACGTGACATCGCTGCGGAGCAAAAGAATGTGTGACATATCAAAGTCGTGCTCAGAGGGAGGTGGGCTGCTCGGACCGCTTTTATTAGACGCCCCATTTCACCAGTGACTTCAGTAGCATTTTACTCTAAATTTGGTAAAGTTTTGGCATGGCTGTCTGCACATACACGCACTATCCTCCGCAGATTGACTACAAAGGGAAGTCTTTACGGTGAATTACAGTAGGGCGATCTTCATCTGCTGATAAAGTTTTGTTCCTCACAAAATAACTGGACTGCCTGACCATGTATCTCACTGCAGGGAAGCATTGTTGCCGGATGGCGGCCGTGTCATCGCTTTGGTAGAAAACTAACACGAGAATCGTGATGGCAATGGTCTTTTCTTTTCTAATCAAAGGAAGTGCCTCTGTATTCCCATTATGCAATTTGTTAAACATGAATTCAGGTTATTTTCTTGCATATAAGCTATAGAGGAGCGTGAAATTTTTATGAGGAAAAAAAAAAAAAAAAACAAGCGTCAGCTCACTAGTTACAAACATCTTTATATATACAGGATATATCCATATATATTTATATATACATTTTTTTCTTATTTGCCTAATAAGCTCAGTGGCAGTCTAGTTATTTTTTGAAGTATGACATGATCATAAATCAGATATCCGTTCAGAAGTACCAGTCCCGAAAACCCAGTTCTGCACTTAATAATAATTAGAGAGAAAAAAAAAAATCAACTGGTGGAAATCAGATTTCCCTGGAAAATGTTATCGATAGCATAGTAAAAAAAAAAAAAAAAAAAAAAAAAAAAATGCACGGCTTTTGATTTCTTTTGTGTTTGGACAGGAAGTATTTGTTATTGAAAATAAAGTGTGTTGATTGAGCCATGTGCAATGCCTTGGGTAGAAACTGTGTTTGTCTCATTGTTAGGGTGTACAGGAAAGCGTAGAGGTGAAAATCCTTCTATTATAGTAAAGTCCACTCTGTCCGGGACTCTAAACTACAGGGCGGAGAGAGCGAGAGAAAGAGAGAAAACAGTCTTTGTAAGTTTTGGGAATTCGTTTTGTAATCTTTCCTTTTTTCTGCTTTTTTAATGTTTATTTGTAATGATTTGTTCTCAAAACTTAGGAGGGCTGAAGAAGCAGTTTTTTGCGACACGTCAGAATATATCACTAAATAAACAGGTGCTTTTTATGGATCAAATACATTCGATCTCTATTATACATAAGACGAAGAAAAATAAGTGTTAGAGACAAATTTTAGAAGAAAAAAACGTTCATTACTCTTTCCTTTTTGTATTTACTGAAGGGGGGAGGGGGTTCATTGTGGTCAAGGTTGTGACAAAAGGCATTTTTCCTCCAACCTTTTCTCCGAAGCGATTAAAGAATGTCGACTGATGACGTCATAAGAGGTTTTACAACATTTAACTAGCTAAAATGCAGGATTTTTCCGGTATTTTGACTTCATGCTATGCATTCCAGTTTTCTAGGACTTCCATGCTTCGGATTGCCCAAACCGCTGTAGTCTTTAACGAACTTCCCATCTGAACTTCGCTGGCTTTTTGTACATAGAAAATTTTGAATTCGTATGAAAGGTATGACAAGATCTTCCCTGTTTATGGGAGAGGCTTTAACGCAGCTCGAATAAACTATAATGCCCATTGTAAGCTAGAAATTTTGGAGTATCAAGAAAGAAGGGGAGGTGTGATGTGAATTTGCAATCTTTTATACTTTTAAACTTGTGAATCTCTTTTCAAAACATGTCATTTTTCTACAGAGCCCCGCACATGATATAAGGGCAACAGTATATTTATCGTGGCCATGAATTAAGAAACTGTTCCCTTGTTTTATTAATTTCTCCCCTCGATTTAGTTAAATGGTGGCTATGCATTAGTACGAAGTGGCCAAAATTTACAAACACAAGGAAGCAAACTAGTGAGATGTGGCCATAATTTATGAAAACAAGGAAATAAATTTGTACAACATACAGCTATGTTTTATGAAAATGAGCGAGCTAATTAGCACAACATGGCCACAATTTACAAAAACGAGGTAGCCAAAATTTACAAAAACAAGGGAACTATATTGTACAACGTAGCCACGATTTACAAAAACGAGGGAACGAATTTGTACTACGTGGCTACGATTTACAAAAATGATAGAACAAATTAGTACAACGTGGTGACAGTTTACAAAAACAAGGGGAACTTATAAGTCATAAAAACAAATTCTCAATTCGTGGAAACAATATTTTTTTCCACGTCATTTGTGGGGCTCTGTATATTTCATTCAGAAATCGTAAGAAAAAAAATATTTTGTCAAAAATAAAATGACGTTACAATACAAAAACATCCAAATGGTCCATGCAAAATGTAATTTATTTTCTTTTGATTTTGGGGTGAAATGTGATCATTGTCATAATGAGATTAACCCAAACAGATTTTCAAGCAAAGTCAGCGACCAATCAGAAAGAGAGAGTTGAAATTGAACCCCTCCCCCCTGAATCTGCAGCACCCTCTACTGGCCCCTGTGTAAATGACTAAATATTTGTTTTGTGATCTAGTGTTAGACTCAGAGCATCATAAAGGTTGTCCCTAAAAAGTGCCTTTTGTTCACAGACACCATCTTGTAATCCTGAGTGCCCATCTCAAAAAAAAAAAAAAAAAACCTAAAAAAAAATCCCCTCGTTCAAACTTCTGTATTTGTTCTTCTGCGACTTCTTCAAAGCAGTATATATAGTACTAAAGGAAATCGGTGTGACTTAGTTCCTCTTTTTATTGTTGAATAATTAAGAAAACTGTTAAAAAAAATAGAAAAATAGAAAAAAAAAAGACAAAAAAGAAAAAAGAAAAAAAAAGACAAAAAAGAAAAAAGAAAAAAAAAACGTCTTGCTTTTCCTTCCTCTGTAATCTTGTCTTCTGCCTCTTTTGGACACTGGAGTAGTCTATAGTTGCATAACCATCGCCCTTTTCCCTGTGCCCCTTTTCTCTGAACGGAGGGGTTTTAAAATTAAAAAAGTAAGGAAAAAAAATGTTGTCTGAGCAGAATGCAGTTAGCTCACATGTTATTCTTGTCTGTACGCTTCACGTTGTATTCATACCGATCTCTTCAGCTTCTCCATTGAACAGTTAATGTACGTGAACAAGTTACGCCGGTGAGCTCTGGTGGGCCGTCCGACAGACGGGCGTTTCAGCTGGACGCAGTTTGCGAAAACGATAGAGGCCGACTGCTGAGGTAGACTAGGCGAGTTTGAGCTATTTATTTCTTTTTTGTTACCAAATTCACTTGATTTGCTATGATCTGTTTGTATTGATATTGCATTGAGAATCTGTATTGATGATGCACCTTTGAATGGTTGTACGTGACCAGATATTTAATTTTAAAAAAAAAGTTCCTGTCAAGACGAAGCACCTTAAAAACGGAGTGGTTTCAGCCCAGGGAAAGCGCGACAGTTTCAAAGCAACCGCGAGACCAGCGTTACGAGCCAAACGCATAGACCAAAGTAACGCACGCCACACAAACCTGAGCAGAACTAAAATTAACTTGAAAACTCACCAGCAAAAGCCGATGTCGTGGGCTTAACGACAACTTGCTTCTTCCCACAAACAAAATATGCAACCGTTTCACTTTCCCGAGTCCGTGAAGCCGGCGTCCGCGTTGGCTGTGATTTATTAATAACTGTAATAAGTGAAAGCCATAGCGACGGACACGTGTTTGGCGCTCTCGTTGTCCCTCCCTGGTACTGACCGTCCATTTTCTTTCTTTCGTATTTACTTTTGTACTCTTTTGTTGAGCGGGGCATTCGGACACGTTTAGAGTAGCATGAACCCTCGGCGGCTCCAGTCTTGGTTTGAACTCCTCGAGCGGCGCCCTTCTCAGTCCACACGCCTTCCAGAGCTCATGGTGAAATGCATGTGTTGATTACAATTTCTTTTCCATAATAAGAAAAACAAGTAAGAGCAGCACCTTTAACTGATTGAATAAAAGGATGTTCTTGACTGTAACGTTGAGTCTGTGTGCTTATTTTGATCTTCAGCTCCACTTCAGCCTCCAGGGGCCCCCAAGGTGACTTAAAACCATTTAAAACAAGTGTTAAAGGTATAGTTCACCCAAAAACGAAAAGATGTAGATGAGATGGTGTTGAGATGATTTGGAGAAATTTAGCATTACATAATGGATCCTCTGCAGTGAATGGGTGCCATCCGAATGAGAGTCCAAACAGCTGATAAAAACATCACAATTATCCACACCACTCCAGTCCATCAATTAACAACTGTCTGAATCAGGAGAGAAATAGGCACAGATAAAACAGTGTTTACAAGGGAAAACAGTCCAAAACATTTCTAAACAAATATATGGTTGGATTTTGATGTGACAGAGAACAACAGGGGATGGACCTTTTCACTGGAGGAAGTGTTATTATGGATTATGGACTTCATCTTGATGGATCTGTTTCTTACAAACACGCAGCTTTTCACTTCAGCAAGACTATAATTGATGGACTGGAGTGGTGTGTTTGTTTGTATCAGCTGTTTGGACTCTCATTCTGACGGCACCCATTCACTGCTGAGGATCCATTGGTGAGCAAGTGATGTAACGCTACATTTCTCCAAACCTGTTCTGATGAAGAGACAAACTTATCTACATCCTGGATGGCCTGAGGGTACATTTTCAGCTCATTTTCATTTTGAGATAAACCGTTCCTTTAAAATTAAAATAAAAAATTAACATAAAATGTGGTTGTCCACCATATTGATCATGCTGTGATGTGATGTGAAGTAAATATATTCACACAACAAACCATTCTTGTGTTACAGCAAGTATTTATTTGATGTACCTTTGTCATATTAAATTAACAGTCTATAAATTATTATTTACTGCACTTTTAAAGCATTTTCCCCTGAGTGAAGGAATTGGGTTGAGATGACAAGCATATGCTAAAATGCAAGTACTTTATTTTTTTAATTGAAAAAGGCATTAAAGAACATTGTTTACAGACATTAGTTATATTGATCAGCACTGTGCATGTGTGATCACTGGTTATGTTCAGTTAAAATAGAACAGAAATTGCTTTTTACAAACAATTAGGAACTAGTAAGACTTGTGCGTTAAAGCAAAATTAAAAGTCTGTTTGAAAATATTCAAGGCCACCATATTTTCTCCAACAGGTTTTTAAATTTCTCTTTAAATATTTAGAATATAAAATATAACATTTCAGTCTATTTACATTGGATCATTTTAAAATGCTAACATATAATTTGCAGTCCAAAACTGCATATAACCAGCATTTTAAGTGCGATTAAGGAAATTGAGCTGAAATCAACCCCACTGTGGGTGATCAGAGAGAATTTAACACATATATAATAGTCATCATAATCTGACCCTCATATGTGGTAAATGTTTTTATGATCGCATCCCTCCCAGTCGATGAGCTCTGAGCGATGAAACCACAGTGAAATCTCCCGCTCTGCTCCCTCCACAGAATCAGATGCATGGATGACATTTCTGAATGAATTTAACAGTGATCAAAGTCATTTCACCCCTGCGACTCATATACATGCCAAAGGTTTATTTCTTAATTTATATGCAACTTCACACTGAGAATCTGACCTTGTGTTTGACACTGTGTGTGGCTGTGTTTGGAACAATAGCGGACACTACATAGGAGGCCAGTTTTACTAACAGCTTGCGCCAGTGCAAACTATCTTTTGGCGTTAAAATAGTACTGTCAGGATTTACTAAAGATGCGCAGTGAAGAATTAGCACTGAAAAGGCATGGACAGTTATTTTTGTGCCTGATCTTATTGAATATGCATCTGTAGAAGTTTCCCTTTCAGATGCAAAATTTATGGGAGGAGAGTATTAAAATGAATCACGCAGTGTGATTTACTAACGTTCACGCTCGTCAAATTACTGGTATTTGCACCATTATGTAACGCCCCAAAAAAGCATGTCTTAAACTATTTTGCACTTGAAATGGCTGCAGTTGTTGTTGCTATAGGAGGTACCGCAGAGAACAGAGAGCACGTGATAGAAGGAACAGTTTTTTCCACACTTATTAATTTATTTAGAATGCCAGAAGAACACATTATCTGAACATATCGTTTGGCAAGCCATGTTATTTTTAATTTGCTTCAGGAAATAAAAGACGACGTGGAACCCTAAACTAGGAGTCCCGCAATACAAGGTCTATTAAAACTTCTTGCAACCCTTCATTTTTTGGCCTCTGGTTCTTTTCAACCTACTGTGGCTTCTTTATTCTTTATTTGTGATTATACTAATTTGTGCTGCACTTTGTATAACTCATATGTAAATGAGATGTTGCGTCTGTGTTCTTTAATTTGCACGTTGTTAGTAAATCACCCACAGAAATTTGCACACCCATCGGCGCTGTTTTGGAATTTGCCCTGTTTAGTAGAACTGGCCCATAGAGTGCAGTAGGCAGTACACTGATATTGCACTCAGAATTAATGTGTACGTAAATACCTGCTGATGTGAACACTGAAATCTCCTCTAATAGTTCCTGGTGCAGCTTCAGCAGGGTCTGTGTTTCCCACCAGCATACGTGATGACCTCACTACATTATGCCCCTCCCACACCTGAAAACAAACCAAATGAGGAATGTGCGTGAATTTCAACTCGTCGATCTTCATGACAGTATGTGACATGTGCAATGATCTTAAAGGGATAGTTCACCAAAAAATGAAAATTCTGTCATTAATCACTCACCCTTATGTCATTCCAAACCCGTAAGACAAACAAGGGTCCTACCATAATCAAGGCACAGAAACGTAGTAAGGACATCATTAAAATAGTCCATGTGACATCAGGGGATCAACCGTAATTTTATGAAGCTACAACAGACTTTTATACTACTATACTTTTTGTGCACAAAGAAAATAAAAAAAATGACTTTATTCAGCAATTCTTCTTCATGCTATGATCTGAACATGAACAATGTAAGCACATGGTGCCGCTGACAGAGAACACGCATGATACTCTCAAAATGGTGCCAGGGTGACACGGAGGAGACAAATTGTTGAATAAAGTCATTATTTTTCTTTTCTTTGCACACAAGAAAGTATTCTCGTAGCTTCATAAAATTACGATTGAACCCCTGATGTCACATGGACTATTTTACCAATGCCCTTACCACGTTTCTGTGCCTTGATCGTGGTAGTACCCTTGCTGTCTATGGGAGGGTCAGAGAGCTCTCGGATTTCATCAAAAATATCTTAATTTGTGTTCTGAAGATGAACGAAGGTCTTACTGGTTTGGAACAACATGAGGGTGAGTAATTAATGACAATTTTCATTTTTGGGTAAACTATCCCTTTGTAGTAAAATGTAGTATCTGATGACAGATATTTGAAACATGCAACCTTTTTCTTCTTTACATGTTTTGCATTTTTTTTAAAAAGTGTGTAAAATTTACTTTTGGTCACACTGTAAATCAAAGTGTACTGCATTGTGGTACACAGTATTCTACTGAATCGAATGCAATAGGTTATATACTTCTATTTGCATACATATAAGTATTATAGTAGTATGATATTCATAACATATGCTGTAATGCTAAACCACATCCGTTTGATTAGTCCTCACCATTGCAACTATGGGGCCAGAGGTCATGTAGTACAGCAGGCTGGAGTAGAAGGGTTTCCTCTGTAGTGAGACGTAATGCTGAGCTAAAAGCTTGTCAGAAGCCTGGAAAATACACAGACACCTCATGTAGAAACACATCACATGCAGCCATGGACGTTATCTGAGAGAGTCACTCACCTGCAGCATCTTCAGACCCACCAATCGAAATCCTCGCTGCTCGAATCGCTTGATGACCTCGCCAATCAGACGCCTCTGAACACCGTCGGGCTTCACCGCTACTAAAGTCCGTTCTTTAATGCCAGAAAAATCTAAAGCAGGTCAAAAACAGATCAATACATGTGTTTTCATGCCACACAAACATCCTTTTTTTTTTTTTTGGTTAATAATAAATTTGTTGAAAAGCAAACAGCACCATCTACTGCCAAAGTGTGAAACACACAAAAATATGAATATTAAAATAATGCACTTCTTTTGGAATTGTATGTAATTTATATCTTATTAACATCAAATTTATATTTGCATTATACAAATATAATTTAGAAATCTATATTTTTATATTTACATTTACATATTGTTACGAACTACAAATACACCCCTACTCAAAGGGAAAATAAATTGATATATATATATATATATATATATATATATATATGTATTTACATTTCTATATTTACAAATATATTTACAAAATATATTTAAATTACTAATATATATTATATATAGTAAATTTGGATTAAGTCACATTTAAAATGTCTGTGTTAAATTGATATCACAGCATTTGTTTTATTTTGAACTATGTTTTATAAAAATGGTCTTGCTTCAAGTGTTAACTTGTGCTATTTTTCGTCATGACTCTTGCTTTGATTTTTCATTATCTAATGCAATGATTAAAATCAGATCATCAGCACTTTTAATACTCTTTGTGGCCACTGTAATAATTAAAAAGAATTAAGTAATGACCACAGATTTACATGTTTTTAGAGTATTTTAGCACTTGATTTAAAGCTTAGTTTTGTACAATATAAAATATTTACAATAAATAGAAGAAAATACAAATTATATACAGTGCAGAGAGAGAGAGAGAGAGAAATCCAGTAAATGTGTATTTAATTTTCACAAAATTATAGGGAAAAAAGAAATAACATCTATAAAATACAAAAACCAGAGATGGGTAAATAGCATGTGAATGTATATGTGTCAGTGTAACATATGAATGGATATGTATGTGTAAATGCCTACATGTACCCATATATTAAAAATATGTACGTAAGCATATATCAAGGGGTTCAGGGTTTAGAATATTTCCAACATCTATCCAAAATATTTATTTATTCATTATTTGTTTAAAGGAAGTGGATATGTTATAAATTTGAAAACATGTTCTTCTGAATGCATGTTTCCTGTGTAAGTAAATAAGCGCAGAGATCTTTAGCACAGAAAGTGAAGAAACTTTCTACACTAAAAGCTTCCTGTCAATAACATTATGTCATTGTCTCTCAACACTGGTCATTTAGCAGCATTTTTGAATATTAATTGCAGGAACAGTGTGATATTTCATCTAATGTCACTAGGTAAATCCAGATCAACGATGTGTCCCATGACCACCTCTTATGACAGTCTGAATTTAAAAGAAAAGTTTCTTAAATCGTAACAGACACGTGCTCGCTTCCTTGAAGCTTGATCAAATTAAAGCGGTTACACACTCATGTGCTCTGTATTTGATCTCCACATGCTGCCAATATGCATTCAGTACAGCACAATGATTGGCCTTCAGACAGACAAATCACACACTCCGAACAGGAGGGAGTTTGAGGTCCCTAGAGTTAATGGTTAGGTGTCTAAAAATTATAAATGTACTGTAGCAGTACTATGTGTACAATAGTGTGAAATTATGTACTAATTAAAGAGCAAACAAATGTGGCATTTCCGCAGTATTACTTTAAAATCCTGATCCACTGTTTTTCAGGTATATGAGATGTGAGTATTTTTGTCTGTGTCTTTTTTGGCGCATGATGCAGCAAGTCACTGCAGTTTTGACCCGTGTGACTAAATCTATTAAGCAAGAGAATAACTTGCAAGCTCCTGTCTAACCTAATGCAGTCAGCACTCGCCCACGTGAACAATTAACCAATCGCTGATCACGCGAGGAGAGTGTACAGCTCGTGTAATATTAGTGAAACAGAGCATGTGCTCTTTTATACTATAGCAAACATAAAAATATCCTCTAATGTTCTCTGAACAGTCTGAAAAAACTAAGACAAACATCCAACTTAAACTTTTAAGGGGAAAAAAAATCCATTAACGATGTATAAATGTTTCTGTGCTAAAATTTTGAGAGCATTATTAAAAGACCAGATTACTTTAAACAAACACTCTAAAAACATAACTGGAAGAATTTTGTTTATAACGCTGAGAGAACGTTGTCAGAACGTTGGCCAAAGATCTGCAAACATTAGCTGTATACACATGCATAAATTCCCCCTAACTAAAATACACTATATTCCCAAAAGTATTGGGTCGCCCCCTTCTAATGAACAGGTTTGACTACTTTAGTAATTTCTATGAGTACAAATCTTAATGTTAAAGCGTATAATGATATTCTAGGAAATTGTGTGCTTCTAATAGTATAGCAACAGTTTGGACAGGACCCTTTTCTATTCTAACACGACAATGCCTCTGTGTATAAGACAAGGTTCAAAAAGAAAATGATTGATTCAGTCAGTGTGGATGAACTTGACTGGTCTGCATAAAACCAAGTCCTAATCCCAGTTGAACACCTCTGGTGTGACTGTAAATGCAGACCTTGAGCCAAAAACTCATCACCAAACACCAGCTGGGATTAGGACTTGGTTTTATGCAGACCAGCATATGTTATTTGAGTGTTTTCTGACCGTTTAAAACGTAGTTTTTTTGTTGTTGTTGTTTTGTAAATCTTGGTTATGTGAATGTTAGAGACAAATATTACAGACAATAATGATCCATTTTGCGTAGTTTTGCAAACATTACGGGAATGTTATTTTTGAACACTTAAAAAAACGTTATAAGAACGCCCAATAAATGTTTCAGAAAAACGTTCCATTAATAATGTTCTGAAAGACCAGAAACATTAAACGAGCGTTCTAATAGCGTTACTGGAAGAAAGTTTGTTAATATCTTTGAGGGAACGTTGCCAGAATGTTTGCCTAAATTCTGTGGCGCGGTGTTTTCTATGGTAAACGTCGAAGAGCATGCACTGTCGTGATACTAGTCATCTCTGACCCAAACCTTCTCCTTAAAGAGAGCGATTTGTATTCAAAATCTGTTTCTCAACCAGTGATATCCTGACCTGGGATGGAAACACAGAGAGAGATGGATGCGAGCAAACCTGTGTCACTGCTGAGGCTGCGCGCGTGTCCTTGTCCCAAAGTGCGCGTGGAACTCCGTGTGGCCGCTCGCGCGACGTGGACGCAGAGCGCAAATCTCGCGGCCATCATTTTCATTTCCAGGTCAAATGCGTCCCAAAACTTCAGCGAGTAGCGCTTTTACTGCTCCAAAACTTAAAAGTGGTCCGATGCTTTTAACCCCGCACCGTTACGCACGCAGGCGCGCGGTCATTCACCTGACAGGTCAAAATCGTCCAATCATAGTATGTTCAGATGAGGCGTGCGTGCCTCTATCATGGGAAAAGAGACCCGCAAATTATAGTTAGATTACCGCTCATCACGTGCACAAACACAACCTCTTAATTAACACCATTTCCTGTTTGGAGAGCCATGAAAGATACACACAAACCGAAAAAGCCAGCTGAAGAATAAACGCTCTTCTGGAACTCACTGAACAACCTTGTTCTGAAGATTAACTATTTTTTGTTATGTATAAGAGCCTACAGACAGATCTGGTCAGATTTAATTTTAACTTTAGGGGGCATTTCAGCTATTTGTCCTAAAAGGTCGAAGGACAGACACGTGAATCGATGGCTGGCAGAGAGACAAAACGATAAATGTTAATCTTTGGAGGAGCGCAAACACAAACAGAACGGACTACTTTTGATCATTTCAAACAGGCGATTACAACCACATTAACTGACCACTGATAACAGCAAATGGTGTATAATTTGGGCCTTGATCGCTGATAATGTCATGCAAGGGTATTAAAATGAGTCAAATGGTATGGTTATAAATTTAACAAAATTACATGAAATTCAACCCAGTTGACAAATTATCCTTCAGTATACTTATACATATGGAATGTAAATGTCCACCATTCACCACTAGAGGTCGCGGTCTACATCGTTTACAAGAGGCACATTTACAGTGCAGCTGTCTAAAATGCACTTTATCAAACAATTAATCTAATCGAACTTAAACGATTTACATTTTTCATTTAGGATTTTTTTTTTTTTTTGATAGATCGTTTAAATGTAACCTGTTTCCGTGAAAAGTCTCTGAAAGAACTGGCCTCAACTTGCCTCCACATGAAGCTGATGTAAACACTGGAATGACAAGTTGAATAGAAGGTTTGCCAGAATGCTTTACAATAAGGCTTAAGTGTGTGTGTTGTGACATCTGTTTTTTGCTTTGTCATTATGGTGTATGAAGTATAGATTGATGTGAAGAAGAAGAAAAAAAAAAGTAATTTAAAGCAGTTTAACCATAAGGCAGCAACATAAAATAATACAGTCAAACCAAAAATTATTCAGACACCAAATATAATTTTTGATATTTTTTTTCCTAGTGGGTGCAGGACACTATAGTTAATTTATGTAAGTGAGGATAGCAAAATAAAGTTTGACATACTATACCCAAAAATTCTTCATACAGTGGACTACCAGTAAAAATTTGATTTGACACTTTGAGCTGACCATGTTTTGTTACAGTCCTTTCTATCAAAGTTATCTGACGTTATCACGATGAATCAGTTTAACTCTGAGTTCTTGTTATACTTTATTACCATTTTCTAAACTATAGCAAATAAACTGATAATGTGAGAAGTGTTGTGTCTTAATAAATTTTGTTTTGACAGTATATGAAGGGGCACAAAAAAATTAAGCACTCGTACCCCAAAAAAAAAAAAGAAAAAAAATGAAAAAGAAAAAAAAGGTTGGTGCGTGTTATAACCACAAATCACTGGTCAGGAAAGAATTGAAGTAAAAGTAGCCTAACTCCGTACAGGATAGCCTTTCTGTTTGTTTTCTCTGAATGTTTAAGTTGTGTGGGTGAACTTACAGACAGCTTTTTACAGAAAGAACAGCCAATGTTGTTCCACTCAATACTGATGACTTCAGACTGTTCATGAGTACACGTAAACCCTAATGCTCAAAATAATCATTTGATTCGAGCCGGCCAAACTTAAATTAGTCCAATCAGATTAACCTTCATAAGTATTTAGAACCGTCTTTTGAATTCATGACACTGACACACTATAAGAAATCTGAACTGCTTCCTTGGTTTGATATCAATTAACCGAGACTTGTCACAGCACTTGTTGCTCTTCTGTTGGTTTTGATTGCTTCTGTTGTCCTCATGTGTAAGTCACTGGATAAAAACGTATGCTAAATGAAATGTAAATGTAAACTTAATTTAAACTTAAAATTAACGAAAACTGGGATTTCTATTTCCCAGCATGCTTTGCCATGGCACTCAAAAAGAAGAGTAAATGCTAAAATTGTGTATTATTATTAATTTATTTTTTGTGCAAGATTAATGTTAAGTGGTAAATTTAATATAGTGTAATGTTTTTAATAGAGTTTAATGTTTTGCTATGCTAATTTAGAATAGTTTCTGTTATGTTTGTATATATATATATATACAAACATAACAGAATATATATATATATAGGGTGTGTATATATATATATATATATATATATATATATATATATACACACAGTATGTGTGTGTGTGTGTGTGTGTGTAAGACCCTGGACCACAAAACCAATCATTAAGGGTAATTTTTTTGAATAAATAAGCTTTCCATTGATGTATGGTTTGTTAGGACAATATTTGACCGAGATACAACTACAGGTGCTAGAAAAAA
>JAFVLL020022350.1:0-38032 GCA_021397915.2 Tor tambroides
GGAGGTCCCCGTCCTGTGTTACTGTGGATGTCTGTCCTGAGGGGCCTCCAGAGCGCCCACCCCCCCCTCCCTGATGGAACTGTTAAGGCTCGGGACGAGCCTTTCCGGAGGGGGGAGTACTGTCAGGGTTCTGTCGTGTGTGTCATGTGTTCCTGCCTCTTGTGTCCTTATTTGGTTTTTCCTGTCCTTGTTTCAAGTGATTTATTAGTTAAGTCTGTCCAGCTGTGTCTGTCTCATTAACCTGTCTATATTACTCGTTACTCCCCGGTGTTCCTGTCTGAGTCTGCCTTGCCTTGTCTTGCCCTGATGTCATTATTAAAGACTATTATTTGAGTTACGTCCTCGTCTGCGTGTTCCTGTATCCTCCCTCGTGTGTGCACCGTGACTATAATATAATATTATTTTGTTTTATTTTATTCTAGTAATTATGACAAATACTGCCAACTTGCCCAAAATACTACTTTTTTTAAAAAAACAAAGCAGAATAACCATTGCAAGACAGTTTGTCAACTATTACTCAATATAAAACTCAATCCTGGATTAATTTTAAGCACTGATCATGCTAAAACAATTTCAGAGTAGACACCTCTCTGACACCATAAGAGAACAGAAAACGGAGCGACACCTAAAATAAATATTATAAGGTTCTGTCTGTTTGTTTCCCTGCTTTATATTGAAGTGGCTTACTGTTAAAAATTATTTTTGAAAGCAGAAATTATTTTACAAGGACTAAAGTAATCTTTGTGCGAGTGTGTGGGTTTGAATGAATGAGAGCAGTCTAAGACAGCGAAGCGGCCTTGATCCTGGAACGGGACTCTCATATTGTAGGGATTTAGAGTTGGACCTGGTGCCATGACCCGGAGCAATAAGTAGAGGCCACTGGGTCACTGTGGCAAAGACAGAGTTGAGGATAAAGCATAAAAATATTAAGACCTCATCAATTTTCTACAATATTTGCATAAGACTAAACATATCAAAGAGCACATGACTTCCTGAGCGTCATGGAAAACCAAACTCCAATCGGCCGGGTTCTTTATGACACTGTAGAGGTTTTGGAGAGGCTGCTGGAATGACAGATAACAGATTCATCTGGAAAAGGGGGAACTGATAGAAAAAAAGAGAGAGATCTAGCTGTTTTTAGAAGTCAGAGTAGGCTGCCATTTATTCCCAAGAAGAAGTCAGGAATTCTTCAAATGATTATGTAAGATGTGGGTGTGTGAATGGTAAAGAAGAGAAAGGGCCTCAATGGTACTTTCCTCCAGTTCCTGCATTTCTATTGAATCTACAAAGAACTGAAAGGCCAAGAATCATCATGCAATGACAATTTACAGCTGGGCCGGGAGTACTAAAATCTGTAAAGTTATCCACACATGCACATAATAGACTCATTTCATAAGGATAAATATCAGTAAAGCATATTCTTCGCACCTCTTTATCAGAGAGATCTCATAAGAAAGACAACTTCCATAAAATAATGATCAACGTGCCCAGGAGCAAAATACACACACAAGCTGCTGGATACAGAAGGAGGCTGAATTTCTTCACTCGATGCGGCACACCACAATCTGCGAAGGAGCTATAATGACGAGCAAAATAACAAATGAAAACTATAATCAAGAAAGTAAACAGCATAGCTTAGGGCAATCGAGGCAGTACAGCCAGTAAAAACATTTGATTAACTGGCTCTTCGTCTCCCTACAGACAAACAACGAGTCCACAACCAGCATTCCTCGACAAGAGTTCAGATCTGGTAGAAAAAAACAAACTTGTTTTTGGTGCTATCGTTTTTTCTTGCACGCTTGCTGTCCATGTGCAGTGGACGAACCACTCTGATGTCTGGGGTCAAAGTCAGTGTCTGGTGCTGAATTTATGTCTGCCAGAAATTTCACAATCGTGGCCACAGCCTCATTTTGGACCGTGAAAACTTCAAAGCTGCATTTGGTAAATTCGGCACCAGAAAACACTACTTTAAAAGTACTGAGTGATTCCCTCGGGCAGCATTAATTACGTAAGTATCCGCTATTATAAAAAAACAAAATGGGCGATCCGAGGTAACAGAATAATAGGTATTTTTCAGATGGTCCAGTTAAATGGCAGAAGTTATAAAACTCATGCTGCAGGACTTTTTTTTTGGTGTGTGTAGTGCAGGCATGCAATGAGGCCATTAAATCGCTTTTGTTGAACTGACATGTCTTATTTGACTGAAGATTAAAGGGATAGTTCACGCAAAAACGAAAATTCTGTCATTAATTACTCACCCTCATGTCGTTCCAAACCCATAAGACCATCGTTCACCTTCTGAACAAAAAGTAACATATTTTTTATGAAATGTAAGTGTTTTCTGACCCTGCACAGACAGCAACACAACTGACACATTAAAGGCCCAGAAAGGTAGTCCATGTGACATCAGTGGTCCAAACGTAATTTTATGAGGCTATGAGAATACTTTTAGTGTGCAAAGAAAACAAAAATAATTACTTTATTTAAATTTCTTCTCTTCTGTGTCAGAATTCGATGCGCGTTGCTGTCTATGCAGCTCTCAAAAATATCTTAATTTGTATTCCGAAGATGAACGAAGGTCTTACGGGTTTGGAACAACATGAGGGTGAGTAATCAATGACAAAATTTTCATTTTTGGGTGAACTATCCCTTTAAAATGGGCTTGTTTTGACACCTATTTTACTTAGATAGGAACTATGATTTAGACAATTTCCATATCGTTGTATATTGACGGTGAACTAAAATGATTTTCTGAATCTGGAATAAGTGTTACATATCACATTCTCTTGGGTCCTTGCAGGAGGTTCTTATAGCTGCTAAATTGCACCACTAACTGTAATTTTATTTATTTATTTTTTTTTTACACAAGTAAAACTGCTATGGAAGACTAATTTCAATATACTATAAGGATTCTGGTCAATACCAATAAGCAGATAAACATTTCATGTTATGGATGATAACCATTAAACATCTGATATTAAAATTATATACAATTTTGTCTACATAAATACAGAAAATCACACTAAAAACTCTGACAAATAATTTTTAATTGTACGAATTTTGGCATAACAACATTTTTGAGATTACAAAGGTCATTAAATTATTAGTCTACTTAAAGATTAACTTTAAGTGACTGTTAGATGATGGCAAAGGTGATTGTATGACTAAAAAAGGCGACGGTACAAACAAAACATCAGTCAAAACAAACAGTCTGCTGTGACTGACCATTTATGATCAGATCATGATATGATTGTTAAAGTCAATGTGAAATGCTTCTCGCAGCTCATTTCATATGTGATATTTTTCCAAGCAAATCAGGATATAACACCACATTTTTTTCCTGATGATATTGTGATAAGTAGACCGAATTCCTACCTATCTGGTGGTTGGTTAACATTATCCAATAGCCTGAGTGGCCTGATGATGTCAGAGGTTAAGGAAAGATATTTCAGAGGAAGATCAGGTTATGTATTTTTAATAAAGATTACACAAAAAAAGTCACACAATCAAAGAATCACAAGGATTAAGAAAGTAAAAAAGGCTGATTTCAAACCCAGGTGTAAACAAAGGCCTAAATGTGGTACTTTCTCAGTACCCTTCATAAGATCATGTCAAAGGGAAAGAACTAAAAATACGATGAGTCCTCAATCTTCCGTTTCTCTTTTCCATATGCGGAACAAAGCAGCCAATTAAACTGCAAGCATCTGAAGCGCGCCCCCTCAAATATCATTTGAAAGTTTTGGTTCCTCTCTTCAGTTTCATAATCCTCTGCTACGAAACATGAGCCATGATGAGCGCGCTGCTCGCACTGATATCTGTTGTGGCTTCTGATAATATCAACACAACAAGTCATAACAGATGTTAATTACAGCAAACGTATCAAACTGAGGCACAAGGCGTCTGTCGTTCTCAAGTGGTCACAGTTTCACCTTAAGCTGTGTGCACTTGGGCAAGCCAAAGGAACACTGTAGGTGAGTTATAGATGGATGAAGGAATGCCTCCCACTCACCCTTTGGTTTGCTTCAGATTAATAGCTTGCTGGCTGGCCAGACGTGAGCTACGTGCTGGTTGACGTGAACACATGAGTCATTCCTGTGGCTCTTGTATGAGGGGGCCTTTGACCACGATATATTCTGAGAGCAGAGGTCATGACCCACTGAGAGGTTTCAGTGTGACAAAGTCAGTCAGCTGGAACTACAGATGCTATAACCTTTTCTGTAAACATACAGCAAGTCAGTTTAACTTGGCTGTTAATGTGATGAATTATAAAGAAAGTAATAATCATAATTCACATGACACAAAATGTAATCAAATATTTTATGAATTAAACACATTACATATATTACATTAGCATATTAGTTCTTCTTAGTGTTTATTAGGGTTGTATGTTACATCTAATGTTGTTAAATGAATGTTTATTGCATATTTCAGTTTAATGAATCTCACCATGATGGTGTTTAGTGCTTGTGTGAATGACACTGTGCACCTTCTGTACTGTATATGTTATTATTTAAAAGCTCTTTGTGATGGGCTTTGGTTCATCATGTGACTTTCTCATCACCATCTGCATTTGGTGGCTATCAATGTACTTCAAAGGTACAAACCAGATTTCAGTACTTTAATAGGTTGGTATATTAACATTATATTACTTAACGAAATTACGGTATTTAACTGTAAATTTAAGTTAAATCCGTAAAAGCTAAAATGTTGTTACTGTATTTTTACGGTAGAATTCCGGCAACCACAGCTGCCGTTTTTTTACCGTAAATTTTACGGATTTTTTTTTTTTTTACAGTGTATTAAAATATATAAAAGAATAAGTGAGCATACTAAATTGTATTGCATTTTAAATGAGTAAAAAATTCTTCATGACAGATGGCCAAAATGGAATAGTGGCAAAGTTGAAATTACAAGTTAGTAGTATATGGGGTAAAACTAATTAGTCTTTTAATATGTAATAAACTGATTCTTGTGGTAAATATGCCTGACAAGATTGTTTCACCGAATTATATTTTAGTGGCTGTTTTCTATAAATCGTGGTAAAAATGTATGATATTTATTTTTTGTGGGGAAAAAAAAACTATTTAATTGAACAGGACACTTTCTAATGTATTAAAAAACAACTACAACAATTCAAAGCTGTATTACACTTATTGTTTTGATGCATGAAAACCCTTTTTCGTCTTTGACAACAATTGTTTCTAGTTATTCATACTTCAAAAATCCACAAGAAAAAATATAGCAGCATCAGTTATTTTCAACAAACTGAGACTTCCGCCTATGACTGATAGAGGACAGAGAGAATGCGAATTGTGAGTTTCTTCTGCTACAAAGGAATTACGCAATAACGGATGTACAGGAAGCTCATGAAGCATTGTTTTTTCTGAATGCCATAATATCAAGATGACCACATGACTGGATTTGTTCATATGAAACGGCAATTTGCTGACTTCACCTTTTTATTGAAGATTATTTCAAAGGCTTGCACAAGCAGATACAAGACAATCTCAAAAACCGAGGGTTTCAACCTGCTGGACTCTCTACCTTCCACTTTGGCTTTTGTCTCTCAGTTTACTTTAGATGAATGCTGATAAGGGAAGAATAGATTCAAGCATAGACTTGCTGCCACAGTGTAAAGCACTGACTTTTTACTGATTTGTCGGGCAAGCCTGGACATGTCAATGAAAGACTAATGTGCGTACAGCTACTCAAGAAGTGCATGGTCACCAGTCCTTATCTCCTGAACACATATAAGTGCAAACACATCAAATTATTGAAGTATTTGCTTAGCGCACCACATACGGTCATGTGTGAATCAATAAGGTTCATCAGGTGTAATTTCTCCCATTCATTTCAAATGCAATCTTGCCTGTATGACTGAGAATCTAAAGGCAGGACTAAACATCAATAATGTCTTATTTTTCAGGTACTAGTATAGATGGCATCACATTTGCAAAAAGGTGTTGCAGTTCCTGCACTCTAGAAAAATAACTTAGGATGAGCACAATGCATACTGACTGCACTCTGTGTAAAATACAACGTAGGCTATAACAATTTACAGTTGGGTGTAACTAATAGAGATTTTCAATGGACAAAAAAGCATGATGATACTGACATTTAAGTGGCACTTTTTACCTCTTTTTGATCTTAATTTTTTTTCTTTGTTGTTTGCTTGACTAAAACCATTGTAGAAAATGAACTGAACATTTCATATTAATATGCATATATTAATGATAATTAAAAAGTGTACAGTTATGTACACTAATTTCTTCTATCTAAAGCTTTGAACCATTAAGCCTTGAGATACTTGCCAAGCACATATAAACACACATAAAAGACGGCAATGTGACAGATGTACAGCAGGAAAACAGTGCCGCAGGTGAATGAAAGAATTATGGAGAGGTCATAAAATAAGACAGGTAGAGCTTGTGTTGGATTTATCTGACAAACATCAGCTTTTCTCACTGTAACACTGCAGTGAAGGGACAAGCCATTTGCCTGCATATCTAAAAGTTTTGCATAAATTTACAAACCCTTAGGGAGTATGAGATCCAGGTATCATTTAAAATTAAAATCTAGGCCACATTGATGATGTAGAAACACAAACTGTAGCTTCACAGTTATTGCTGAAATACTTTCTATTGCCAGAATAATAAGTGGCACAATAAATCCCTTTAAACTAATTTTTGAAAGTAAAAAAATGTAAATTAAAGGTAACACATATAATTTTTTTATTATAAAATACTTCTATCCTAGTTTAATATGCAGAGTTTGTGGTGCTATCAAAACATTGCTCTGTTTGTTTAACTCTCTAGACCAGACAGACACAGCAACAGCCCAACCAATGGTGTAAGTTTGAGGCAGGGCTATCTGTTTAGCTAACCAATGGCAGACAGGGGGTGTGTTCAGGAAACTTGCTCAGAAAAGACTATATGAGCATGCACTGAGTGCTCAGTCATAAATTCAGTGAGCATTATAAAAGCCTTATTGTAAATAAAGTCAAAGTAATTTGCCTGAACTTGCTGTATCAGCACATTTAGTTAAACACACACAAATACATTGTCAATTCACACTCTGAAAAGCATCCCACGCACCCACATCGATTTAAAACTGACCTATTTATCAATGTTGATGATGGTTTGTGCACATACAAAAACAGATAACATACCTCTTAAACACCTTTTGGCCACAAGCTTCAGTCCCCTTTAATAATCAACCTGGTCTGGATTGGTAATGTGTCCTTGAACTGCACAGTTCACCCAAAAATCCTGTTTGACTTTCTTTTGAACACAAAATTTTGAAACGTTTGCTTGACTCTCTTGTTTTTTTATTCACATGAGGATAAGTAAATGATGACAGGGTTATTATTACGGTAGATGTATTTGTGATGAATATGATTTAAGAAAGAATGAAATGATGGGAATGAAAGAATGAGAGTATGAAAGACAACAAACGGAAAAGAAAACGACAGATAAACAGTGAAAATGACAAAAACAGAGACAGGACGCTACATTTGATCAGACATTCCTTATAAACACGCCAAAAATGAAGGTTGCATAAACACTGACTGAACGCTGACCAGCCTCTGGTATGCTGAGGGTCATGTTAGCGGTGAAAAGCCGCTAAAGACACTCAAAGACACCGAAAAGACACTCAATGTAACGTTTGTCTTAAGAATGATTTAAGAACTTAAGTTAATGAAGTTCACCATAAAGGCTTGTAAGCAATTGAATGCAAGCGAGCGGAATGAGAGTTTAACCAATGAACAGATTAAAACATGTCTGATCAAGCAACACTTCATTCCACTTTTAAAAAGACTGAGCCATTAAACCTAGAAAGAAACTTGACAATCAAATCAATAGTAGTACAAGTGAGATCTATGACTTATGTAAGGCATGTCTTTAATGTTTCCCTCAGGCCTGGTTTGCATGAAATCAACACAGCTTAACTTACTCTACTGAATGTGAATAACTATAACAAACTTTACTGCCATTCAAAAGTTTGGACACACCTACTCATTAGTGCATTAGTGCCTGCCCACTTTCTCAGTTTTCGTTAAAGTATTATAAGCCATGAACCAAAAAACAACATTTCAAACTTTCATCTGAAGAAAAAACATATTTGAAAATCAAACAAAAAGTCAAAGGTACAAGACTGTGTACTTTAGTGAAGGAAAGAACTACAATCCCATGAAGCACTGCGAATAACAATCCATTTAAAAATGGAGAAATATAAAACTATTTATTTAAAGATGTTGATTATACCTATAGAAAATATATTTTAAGTTTATTGCAAAATGTGCTTACATAAACTAATATTTAAGTGCACTGACAGCATAGCTTTACCCTGCAGAGCTTTTTTGGCGCAATCCACTCATCAAGACTATCTGATTGGTGGAATTTCTGTACAGCATCATGGGTAATGTAGTTTTTCATCACAAATTCAGCTGTTAAACAATTATTTTAAAAATAAGTTGAAATAATGTGAACAAATGGCTTCAATAAAAGCAAGCATATACCATCAATCAACCCTGGAACTCACAGTAGGTCATAGGCTTTATGAGTTATTGTTAAAAATCAATTTCCCTCAGATTTACTTCCAGAATCCGACTGATGCAATTGTCCACTTTTTGAAATAATAGAACTACTAAACTGAACTACTAAAAAACACAAATTAAAAACTTTGAAAGTACGAAGTGACCAAAAAATGTAAAGTTATTTACTAAGTTCACAGGGTGCAATCTGAAAATGATAGCTAGATAGACAGACAGACAGACAGACAGACAGACAGATAGATAGATAGATAGATAGATAGATAGATAGATAGATAGACTAATTTCAAGCATTTAAGAAAAACTTATAGATTAAACTGTTTAAAAGTTGATGAACTGATGAAATGAACTTAATAAAAGTGGCCAAACTTTTGACTAGTAGTGTATTTGCATATACCACACATTGAATGCTATATATGTATTCATGTAACTACTATTTCAACCAAACTGTGTCAGAGTATGCAGTGCTCTCTGTAGTGATGGGATGAGAACTGACCTGTCATGTGGGACGGGGATGATGGAGGATGTGTGCGGGTGCGGTGTCTCAGGAGATGGCAGGCGACATCCTGGCTCCCCAGGCCCTCTCACTGGGCTCTGAGCCTCCATATGGGTTTGGTCTTGTAGCCTGATGCCATTCAGGATCAGGCGATGAGCAGGGCAGCCATGTTTAAGGACCCCACCTGAGCTTTGCTCATCCTCCTCTCTGCCACATGCAAACTGAGAGTAAAAAATGAGAGATATAATTTTGGTTTACCAGTTAGGACATGTGTCCAAAGGAAATGAAACAAAAATTCGATTTGGTTTTAATCACATATTAATATTATTTTGGTTATGTTACTTATGATGGGTGTTTAGGATGTTAAAGACTATTTTTGACAAGCATAATTTTTTCTCCATGTTGACCTCCTAAAACAGAAAGTTTGAACGGGACACGTTGAAGGGCCTGTCTCTTCTTTAAAAAGCCAAATGTGAATCATGATTTGCTACTGCTAGTCAGTAAGGTGGTATTAGGGACATTCTCTTTCTGGAGAACATTTAAAAATTTGGATAGTCCAAGATGAGTCACCAATACCTTTGATCCATTTTCCTGGAAAGGAAAGACTGTGCATTTTAAATGCACCCAGGCCAGTGGATCTCAAGCCAGGGTTATTATAATCTGCTTGTTAAGTCTGACGTCACGCGTCACCGCTTCCGGGTCCAAACGCTCTATCAGATACCACGAGAAAACAACAAAAGATGCTAATATACACTCAGTGTGATACAATACTACCAAAAAATTATAATGCTAACCTTTAACTCCATACCAAAATTCCAGATAGCCAGACAATGAAAATATAAATATAAATAAATAAAAATAAAAATTATTTGTGTTTTGGATGCTGTGAGCACAGAAACTGTAGTGTACACCGTACATTTGAAAACGTTTATCTTAAATGTTTAATATGAATATACAGTGCTCATAAATGGCTGCTGAGATAGTATTCTCAAGTGAAGCGATGTTGAGGCTTGGACCCGGAAACAGCACTTCTTACATCACCACTTCACAAGCGGATTAAGTAAAACTAAAGCCATAAAAAAAAAAATTAAAAAAAAACATTTCTGTTACTTGACATAAAATAAACGTGAAAAATTTTTAAATTATTTATTTAAACTCATTAATTTATTTCTGCTAGTTGCCAAGGCACTATTTCTCATATTTATTTAGTTTAACTTAAATAAAATAACTACAGCTAAATAAACTAAAACTAATAAATAGAAATTAATAAAAATTATATAAACATTAAAAAAACGTATCCACCTTATTCCTAAACGCGGAAGTTAGCCTATGGGCGAGACTTCCGGTTCATTAGCCGCTATAGGGAAATAACGAGAAGAATAACAACGTGCAGTAAACGGTAAAACTGTTTGCATTACAAACTAGTGTCTTCATAATTAAGATGATACACTAAAATAATATGGTAAGACACAGCAATTTAGGGCTGGGCAATGTTCACTGACAAGCTAAGCAATATCGTGTTCATTATCGAAGGCAATTCATCTGCGATAATGAAAGCGATATTGCGTAGTTTGTCAGTGATCTACAGCTCCGTGTATTAAATGCCGCTCCATTTGAAAACAGGTGAAGGAGATTTACCGCTAATCAAGGAACCGGCTTTACTGACGAGATGCACATGCATATCGCACGAGATATATCGCCCAGGCCTACACCAATTCACAATATCAAGCAGCAAAACGAGCGGTTTTGTACAGCTAAAAATAGCTGGAAGCAAATGAGACCAGAAGCTAGACCCATAAAATTTACAAATGGTCGCACCCATTTTTACGTGAAGAATAAGGTGGATAAAAATGACAAAAACACACAACAAAATTACTAAAACTTAACTAAAATTAAAGTGAATACAGGGATGATCTATGGCAGTGAGTCTCAGCAAACTTCCAAGGGGCTGCAAGATGACTCAAAACCATTTAAAATTAATAACGTAATATTAATATATCAGCATAATATAGCTCTGATCTAAACTGAAATCTGAACGAAACATCTGAACGATGCATATTAAAGTAGTGTTCAGCACAGATATGTATATGTAGATGCCAGTCGCTGTTTCTATGGGCCGCTATACATAAGCCGTCCGCCATATTGTAATGGTCAACTTGACGTCATTCGCCATAGTAATCACTGAATATTCAAAAGATGCCACAATCCTGCACAGAACGGCTCAACGGCTCTGTGCGAACCTAGAGTATGGTGAATGACGTCAAGTGGACCGTTCCAAGATGGCGGACGCGTCTACGTGCTTGGAGCGGTCGAATGGGGTGTCTATATATGTCTGTGGTGTTCAGAACATAGACATATATAGATTCCCTATTCGACTGCTCCAGGCACACAGATGCGGCCGCCATCTTGGAACGGTATTTTTGATCTCACTCACTGTAGGTTCGCAGAGAGCCATTGAGCCGTTCTGTGCATGATTGTGGCATCTTTCGAATATTCAGTGATTACTATGGTGAATGACGTCAAGTTTACTGCTGCAATATGGCGGACGGCTTACATATAGCAGCCCATAGAAACAGTCGCTAATGAGGCATCTAGTATATCTATGGTTCAGAACCACAGCTCTGCTTTGTTTACAGCGGTAACCCAGGAAACACTATATCATTGCTGTTCATAAGCGCCACCTGCTGGCAGAGAGTGAATTTGCATCTCATTCGTCTCATCTGCTGTTTAGTTCAGATGGCTCAGATATGTTTTGTGTAGTATAGTTTCACAAAACTAAAGTCAGACCATTCTGTTTTTGCTTCAAATTTCGAAATTATACAGTCTAATTTAGAATGAAAACTGCTCATGCTGCATGTATGCTGCATCTTTGTTTGGATCATAATTAAAGTGCAGTGGTTGCCTCTAATTTTAAATGGAAAGAGCACAAACAAATTCTTAGTTTGTTCATATTAAGAGATTTCTTTTATTTGTGTAACTAACTTGTTTGATTTGGGGTTTGTTTTAAAATTTCAATTTAGTTTTGTTATATTTCAATTTCACAAAGAAACAAGCAGCAATAGCCTAATAAAAGGACACCTTTTCATTTATTGTATAATGTCTTCAATCTCATTTTGTTAAAAAAAAATTGTGAGAAAATCAAATCGAATCGAATTGTGAGTTGAGTGAATCCTTACATCCCTACCTAAAAGCAACAAAGCTTCAATATTGATTGTTCTTTATCTAAAAACTAGGGCCTTGGATTAAATTTGACATTTATTCTTGAATTAATGAAGCATCCTGTCAGTTGGTAATATAACTGTCCAGCAGTAGCCTCGCCATTCCTTTTGTGCCACATTAAATAATCAGTTATTACTCAATTTAACTACTTTAACCTCTAATACCAAGCACTTTTATTAAAGAAAAGCACCATAATTCCTAAAAAAAAACATAAAAATATGTTACAGTTCCTGATAGCTTAAATGGGATTCAATAAAGTGCACGCACGCCCCCCAAAACACTGCAATCATGCATATGTTGCATTACGGGCAGTGTTGCGTTGAGCGCGTATCGGTCAAGTGCACGCTCCACATCAGACCAGATACATTATTCTGCGACGCGTCATCATGGAAGGGGGCGTGTCACGCACTCCTACACTCCACTCAACGCAGGCAAATTAAACGCACATCTAAAGTGAACGCTCGTACTTTTGAAAGAATTGAACGACGCATATGGTTACTTCAGTTATAAACGATGCATAAACCAACTGTGAATATTATTTTTTACTTTTTTTTCCAAACCACAACGTAAGTGACATATGGAAACACTCCGTATTAATGCATTATCCATTTTAATCAGTAAATATCCTAGAAAGTCATCACACACCTCTGAGAGGAAAAACTAAACGGTGTTCCTGTGAAAACAAACCCTTCCACCGGCTTCAGCTCGCGTTAGATACACTATGGGGGAGGGGTGAATCGGTTAAATGTACCAACCCCCTGCTTTTTTTTTCGTTTAAACTTTGAACATGCAAGTTAAGTCGCCATCTTAAACTACGTGCAAAACAGTTACCGCCTCGCTACATTAACGCAGAGGACAGTATAACTGTAACGATTAAATGAGATTGCATTCACTCCACAAGCAATTTCTCCATGCAAACTTGAGTTTTAATCGAAAAGCAGAGCTGCCATCGTACAACTGCAGCGTAACTGTCGATTTGGCTTGTTTATAAATGCAGCGAACTGTCAAAAACCAAAAAAGTGAGCGTATGCAAAACTTAAATGAGTATGCATCACTTACTTTCTTATGTATGTAGTGCCTCTCTCTCGTTGAGGTATAATAATGTCCATCTGGAGAGATTTCCTTGCCAAGATTCCTTAAAGCGCCTTCATGCAGCGCGTTTGTTTTAAACGCTTTTCCAGTGACAGGCTCTCGCTGCCCAGCGCAGCCCCCCGCGTGCGTGCTGTCGCCGGCTCGAGGCTGATCGAGAAGCCGCTTGGAAGTCATTTTCAACCTGGATCAAATGTAACTAAAGCAAAATCACCAGCTTTCGGTAGATTTTAGTGCTGAGCGGGATAAGATGCATTTAACAGTATTGTGTGGACTACGACTCCCTGCCGAGAGTGTATTTCACTACGGACCCTAAAAGCAGCCGGTAAAAAGGGATAAAAATGATTGTTTTGCTTTTCTCTCTCGCTGAGCCTGACGCCACGCCCACTCTATCCTGCGCGTGCAGCCAGGCGAGATTCGTTCGGCCCCGCCCCTCATTGATTCTGATTGGGTCTCGGCGTACATAAACATTCTATTTAGGCACGCGGCCATCGCAGATCTGCAGCTGATTGGTCGCTCGGGAAACGTCGGAATGATTTTTTTCGAGAGTTTAGGAGGTGTGTCTCCATGGTTTGCCGGCCGGTACAGACAGAGAGAGGAAGAGAGAAAAAACACCGGTAAAAATTGACGCACTTTCTAAAAAGAATTGTTTCTCAGCTTGAACGGCGAAACAAATCATGAAATAACTCGCTCGTCGAACTCATAAGAATACAAACATGACTGAGAAATACTTTTGACGAATATTCATGCTAGCTTCGCTTGCTGAAAAAAAACCCCATCTCAAACCAGCCTAAACTGGTTTGATGGTTTTAGCTGGCCTGTCAGTCCGATCAGGCTGTTTTTAAAAGGGGTTTCAGGCACTTTCAGACGGTCAGACTGGGAAATTAGGTAAACAACAGCAACAGCTGTCCAGACTGGGAGACCATCCGAAACCAGCCAAGACCACCAAAGTCAAGCAGTTTTATTGTTGTTGCTGTTTTTCAGCTGTCTTTCTGCATATTTTTCAAAACCACCACCCTATATGCAGTTCTCACATAAAACAAGCAAAAAGAGCTTGACATTTGATTTGATGCACATTTTGTGGACCTTCTAGAAACGTGTGTATTTGTGCAATATATTCATTTAATAGCCATTTTCAAAGACTTCATAATGTAGGCTATTCTCCCACCTTATAAACGGATTACTATTCAAGCCTGTTTCCACCATATAGAAAAATAAATCGGGTAATTGCGACTTTTTATATCACAGTTTTTCCACACAATTCTTAGTTTATATCTCACATTTGGGACTTTGTTTTTCACAATTCTGAGCAAGAAAAGTCATACTTGTGAGATATAAACTCTGAAATATAAATTCTGACTTTTTTCCTTGCAATTCTAACATTTTTTCTCAGTATTCTTAAGTTTTTTTCATCACAGAATAAATATAAAAAGGTAAGTTTTTATCTCACATTTCTGAGTTTAAATGTTGAATTGTGAGATGTAAACTCAGAATTGTGAGATAAAAAGACACTTTTTAATTAATTAATTTTTTTTTTAATTCCATGGCTGAAACAGGCTTTAACAAAAGCCTTTAAAATCGAATTCTTCAATTATCATAAATATTCATGATATATTGCAGTAGAATAATCAATGTACAACCAGTCATAAGGTGCAACTTTATTAAAAAAGTAAAAACAAATATTTATATGAATGATTTTTTATAGAAAACATTACAATCTTTTTTGCACAGAATATTACTAAACAGATTTTTTTTTTTTTTTATAGACCATACTCTGTGTTGCACTTTGGGTGGACCACACATAAACTCAGTTAAGCCAAGGACATATGCTGGGGAAGCAGTGTTACTATGTACACACTTCACAACATACAACCTTTCATTGCTTTTTAAAACATCAATACCAGAGCTTTTCTTTTATAATATAGTTATGTTGCACTGAAGTACGCTCTATATACATGCGATTTGGTCTGTTTTGTTATGGTAGAATGTCCATTTTTGTTTAACCACATATGGTTGAGTGAACAAGAAGCATCACATCAGTCGATACGTCTGAGTTGAACGCAAGCAGATGGATTTTTAATAGATATTTTATTTACATACTTGCCAAAAAATATCATACTTCGGGCATGTCATTTCTCCGCCTCTTTTAAGAACAAACATGGTTGAAAAACCAATAAACCCTTGTGCAACCTGCACAAATCACACCCTGAAAGATCTCGTTTTCATCAAAACCAATGCACAGCCGGACGATCGGTTCTCCCAGCCTCTCTCAGAAGTGACAACATCAAAAGCACCGATCCGCCCCGCAATACAAAGTGAGTCCTGTGCTAGAAGGACAGATTCAGGATTGGGAGGAACTGCCGAGCCAAAGCTAAAGTGGAGCACACTTCCTCCCTCAATATGGCAAAGGACACATGTTAATAACGGCAGGGAGGGCCTACAGTTGCTTTGAGACCAGATCCCCGCCGTTTTGGACGAGTCCTGGACCAGATATGTGCTTTGTGCTCCCTGAGAAGATCCATAACCTCTCAGCAGCAGCCGCCTGTGGCGTCTCCCCTTCCCATTTGGTGACTGGTATTCCGTTTTTTGGCACTATGTCTTATAGTGAGAGGCACGACAATGAATCATACATTATATCTGATGCACCAGAGAGGATAAAGAGAAGAAAAAAAAAAGCGAGAGCTTTTGTTTCCAGAAGCATGCATTGCGAGCAAGGAGATAGTTGCAGCCTATACTTGAACAGAACAGTGGAACACGTGAATGGCAGTGATAGTAGCTTTTTCAACACGTTGCTACAAGTGGAAACGAGTTAACCAATACAATTTTATAAGAAAATAGAGTGCCATAAAAATCTTTCATCTTAGTATATATTAAAACTGAGATGACAAACCCAACATTTCTCACCAGAGGTTGCATGTGACATGGATGAGGACAGTATATTGGTTATTTATCCTTAATGAGCTCTATCTATCCATCCCTGAGCTGATAATTCGGCCCTCTCGAATCCCAAAATCCAAAAGCTTTCCTGTAGCCCTCCAACAGACTTCAATGATCTGAATATGCGGTACCCTTGGTGTTGTAAAATCACCAACCATGCACTGGAGATGTTTTATTTCATGCCGATGGCCCTCGGAAATCTTCGGGGATCATCTCCAATGGTTTCCCCTTGCAGAGGTTGCTCCATTGTGCTATTATTTTCCCCGATCCTAATCCAAGCTCCCATAATGCATGTGGGAAAGGCATTGTTTACAATAGGATCAAGTCGCACAGACAGCCCAGAATATGAGACGTCCTTCTAAAAGACATTTACTAGCAACCGTAAGCCTTGTGCTGTGTTTTCCTTGGACACTGTCTCCATGAAATGCTGCTGACGGCTAAGCAAGCCGGAGGCCCGGCGAGCCGGGGAGCAGTGCTGGCACACACTGACCTGAGAGCAGTGGATCGAGAGTGGCCCCGGCCAAACTAGAAGCCTTTATTGCCCTCTGTACACACACCGCAACGTTCCAGCACACTGACGCTACAAGCCTCATAAAGTCACATGTTAACAATGAAAATGACATGTTAACTAGCTAGGCTGAGGCATCCCGAAAAATCTTGTTTTGCTTTTTTTCCCCAACTTTCCATTCTGTTAATATTGCAAAAATGTCAAATCTTGTGAGAAACAAGTGGCATATCACTAAAACTACCTGACACATCCAAAGATTGGGCAGAAGTGGCATGCTATAGATGAAATAACCAAAAACCAAAAGAAATTTAAGAGATAATGCACTTACACAGCTATAAAGTGACCTTTAAGCAGGCCCACATGAAATCTGCATCTGCAAAACTCCACAGAAAGCTCTGCAAAATTATACATTGATTATTTTGCAGGTTTATTTATTAAATATTTTTAGTTATTATTTAAATAGAGATACCCACACTATTGTTCAAATGTTTGGGGTTAGTAAGATTTAAAAAAAAAAAAAAGAAATTCATTATTTTATTCGGCTGATATAATGTTACAAAATATTTGTTTCAAATAAATGCTGTTCTTTTATTTTATTCATCAAAAAATCCTAAAAAAAAAAATAGCACAGCTATTTTCAACATTGATAATAATAAGAAATGTTTCTTGAAAATGCAGCCTTTTCAAAACAAAATTATATTAAATTAGAAATTAGACATTAATAATATTTAACAATATTGCTGTTTTGACTGTATTTTTGATTAAATAAATGCATCCTTGGTGAACATAAGACACTTAAAAAAAATTAAAAAATCATATAGACCCTAAACTTTTCAACATTAGTGCATATAAAAAAATTATTATCATGTATGTATTTTATTGTAAAGTAATAATAATGGTATCTAATGCATTCAGGTAATCAGGTAGCTTCATTAAACCTATTTTAACCCCATTTTCTTCTCCAGGATCAGTGTCAAAAAAAATAATAATAATAATAATCTGCAGATTCCACTTGGGCCTGACTGCAAGTTACATGCGTACTGAAAAATGACCAGACATACCGTATGTACACCACCTAAACTGTCACACTGCATACATAATGTTTAAGGTAGAAAACAAGAGAAGTTAACTCTGTATTCTGTTGTTTCAGCTAAACTAACACTGTGGTGGTGGCTGGCCGTCTCAAGCTGAGAGAACCAGTCAGGTGTGTTTTCAGAACGGGAGGGGAGGGGGGTTAAGCTGACGTTTCATGTGATCCCTGTGTTAATGTGCAGGTAGTGCTCACACGGCAGTGGGATTGACCAACAGTGTGTTCATTGTGATTTTACACAACCCGTCAAACGCATGGAATTATTTGGAAAGATTTTTTTAAGTTCCTGAAAGAAGTTTCTTATGTTCACCAAGGCTGTATTATTGATAAAAATACAGTGAAAATATTTTTGATCAATAATACAGAAACATTATTACAAAAAATATTATTACAATTTAAAATAAGTGTTTTCTATTTGAATATCTTTTAAAATGTAATTTATTCCTGTGATGCAACGCTGAATTTTCAGCATCATTACTCCAGTCTTGAGCGTCACATGATCCTTCAGAAATCATTCTAATATGCTGATTTGCTGCTCAGGAAACATTTATTAACATTATCAATGTTGAAAACAGTTTTAGCTGCTTAGTACATTTGTGGAACTTTTTTTGTAAGAGCCATTATTAATAACTGAGCAGCAAATTTCTGATGGATCATGTGACACTGAAAATTCAGCTTTGCATCACAGGAATAAATTACATTTTAAAATACATTCAAATAGAAAACACTTATTTTAAATTGTAACACTATTACACAGTTTTACTATATTTAAGGTATTTTTATAATTGCAGTCTAAGTGAGAGACTTCTTACAAAAACAGTAAAAATCTTAATTACTCCAAACTTTTGGCTGGCAGTGTATATAATCAAATGCAAACTCTCCTGTGCTACAGTGAGTCTTAGTCATATTGATTTGAACCCTGCAGTAAACTATCATTAGCAACTGTAGCATGGTGGAAGAACCAGTTTAGATCCCTAGATTTGGTGAGCATGCCTGTCAGATAAAAGCAGCCCGGCTGCAGGCCTGGTTCAGCCAATTCAGTGTTGTTTGTCTGCATGAGAGTTGCAACTGATTGTGCACTCCTATGGTAAGAATAAATATACATTGGTTGTGTGGTTATGTAGGTTGGCATGTGTTTGGCAGCTGTAGGCTGTGTATCTTTTCATTTGTCAGAGGGCTGCAGTTTGTTGTTTCCCCTCTGTAGGTGTTTAATTTGACGGTTTAAGTCAGGCTTTTTTTTATAGCCCCGTAACGTACATTTCCATGCCGTCGTTAAAGGTAAAGATAGTGGTGGTGCTTGCTGCGTTCGCTCCCTGCTTCACGTCGCCGATAGTCTCGTAAAAGTTCTCGCAGGTCATGGCTCTGCCCGGAGCCTGCACGGGTTTCTTTTTAGGCTTTAGCGTGTTGCTGGCCAGCTTCTCTCGTTTCCGGTGGGAATCGATGGTGGCGTAGGCCGGGTCTGAGTCTTGCGCCAGGCCCCGGGGCCACGTCTTCTCGCCCACAGGCTCATAGCAGGGCTCCTCCTGGGGGCCGCTCCTCCCCCACGGTTCTTCCCCTCCAGCACCAGCAGAAGGCCAGCCCGCGCCGCCCCGGTCCACCCTTTGGGACGCAGCAGAGGCCGTCGGCCTGCTATCTTCCTGGCTTTGGCCCTGCTGGTGTCTCCTCTTCAGGGTCTTACAAACAGTTGAGTACATGTCAGAGATCTGAGGACAGAAAGAGAGAGAACCGCAGAATGAGAAACACTTAAGACCCTGCCAAAATCAGCGTTGCCAAAGAGGATTTCGTAATAATAACCGTACTGGAGCGCATTCTCAAGTTACAGTTATAGTGCTGAAGCAGTTACAAAAAACACACTGATTTCAGAATTTGCAAAGTTCATTTCCACCAGCAAATGCTATCTACAACCTGCCTGTGCAGTTACTAGCATGTTCTGGATGGTTGCTAGGTTGTTTTAGGTAGTTGCTAGGCTGATATTAGTAGTTGGTGGTTCTTGGTAGTTGCTAGGGTGTTCTGGATGGTTGCTAGGTATTTCTTGGTTGTTGTTAGGTTGTTTTAGGTAAGTGCTAAGCTGTTATGGGTAGTTGGTTGTTCTTGGTGGTTGCTAGGCTGTTATGGATGGTTGCTAAGTTTTTTAGGTAGTTGCTAGTCTCTTATGAGTGGTTGTGTCTGTTAGTGGTTGCTAGGCTGTTATGGATGGTTGCTAGGTTCTTTTAGGTAGTCCCTAGGCTCTTGTGAGTGGTTGGTTGTTCTTGGTGATTGTTAGGCTGTTATAGATGGTTGCTAGGTTTTTGTCATTGCTAGGTTCTTTAAGGTAGTCGCTAGGCTGTTATGAATGGTTGGTTGTTCTTGGTGGTTGCTAGGGTGTTCTGGATGGTTGCTAGGTTTTTCTTTGCTGTTGCTGGGTTGTTTATGTAGTTGCTAGGCTGTTATGAGTGGTCGGCTGTTCTTGATGGTTGCTAGGGTGTTCTGGAAGGTTTCTAGCTTTTTCTTTGTTGTTGCTACGTTGTTTTAGGTAGTTGCTAGGCTATTATAAGTGGTCGGTTGTTCTTGGAGTTTGCTAGGGTGTTCAGGATGGTTGCTAGGTTTTTCTTTGTCATTGCTAGGTTGTTTTAGGTAGTTGCTAGGCTGTTATGAGTGGTTGGTTGTTCCAGATGGTTGCTAGGGTGTTCTGGATGGTTGCTAGGTTCTTTTAGGTAGTAGTTAGGCTGTTTATAAGCGGTCGGTTGTTCTTGGTGGTAGCTAGTCTGTTATGGATGGTTGCTAGTTTTTTTATGGTTGTTGCTCGGTTGTTTTTGGTAGTTGCTAGGCTCTTGTGAGTGGTTGGTTGTTTTTGGTGGTTGCTAGGATGTTATGTATGGTTGCTAGGTTTTTATGGTTGTTGCTAGGTTCTTTTAGGTAGTTGCTTGGCTCTTGTGAGTGGTTGGTTGTTCTTGGTGGTTGCTAGGGTGTTCTGGATGGTTGCTAGGTTTTCTTGGTTGTTGCCAGGTTTTAGGTAGTTGCTTGGCTCTTGTGAGTGGTTGGTTGTTCTTGGTGGTTGCTAGGGTGTTCTGGATGGTTGCTAGGTTTTCTTGGTTGTTGCCAGGTTTTAGGTAGTTGCTTGGCTCTTGTGAGTGGTTGGCTGTTCTTGGTGGTTGCTAGGTTGTTTTATGTAGTTACTAGGCTGTTATGAGTGGTCGTTGTGTTGGTGGTTGCTAGGGTGTTCTGGATAGTTGCTAGGTTTTTCTTTGTTGTTGCTAGGTTTTTTAGGTAGCTGCTAGGTTGTTCTGGATGATTGCTAGGTGGTTTTATGTACTTGCTAGGCTGATATGAGTGGTTGGTTGTCCCTGGTGGCTGTTAGCATGTTCTGAATGGATGCCTGAGTACTGCTTTATGGTTACTGGGGTGTTCTAGGTGGTTACTATGATACTTTGAATGGTTGCTAAGGTGTTCTGTATGGTTTCTAGGTTATTCTTGGTGGTTGCTTGCATGTTCCAGGTGGGTGCCTGGGTGCTGTTGTATGGTTATTAGGTTGTATGGTTATTATGGTTATTGTTCTAAGTGGTTACTACATTATTCTTGATGGTTAAATAAGTCATTCTTGGTGGTTGCTAGGTTGTTGTGGTTGGTTACTAGGGTATTTTAGGTGGTTAAAACAGTTTTTGGATAGTTGCTATGTTGTTTGTAGTAGTTGCTAGGCTGTTCTGAATAGTTGTTAGGCTGTTATTGGTGGTTTAAATGTTTTTGGTGGTTGTAAGGGTGTTCTGTGTCAGTGCTTGGGAAATCTAAGTGGTTGCTAGGCTGCTTTAGGTGGTTAGTAGGTTGTGCTTGGTGTTTGTTAGTGTGTTCTAAGTGGTTACTAGGCTGTTGTGGGTGGTTGCTAGGTTGTTCCAAGTGGTTGTTGGGTTGTTCTTTGTGGTTGCTAGGCTGTTCTGGGTCATTGCTAGGGTGTTCTAAGTGGTTGCTACAGTGTTCTGTGTGGCTGCTAGTTGGTTGCTTACTTGCCTCATCTTTATGATATTTGTTTCTCTCAATGAATTTAATACTTTGTTATTTTTTGTCAGCTTTTAATCAGGTGAAATATTTAAGATTGATTATGTATAAAAGTAACAGCACACCTCTCCTCAACAAGACCATCATTTGAAGTATCATTCACAACACACAAAAAATTAACAATCAGATTTAGTGGTTTGATCAATAGTAATAGTAACGACTGGCTTAAAGTAAAAGTAAAAAGACAACAGGACAGATAAGGGTTAACACAGCACAACCTCTAATATGCCCGAAGATGTAGTATACGCACTACAATGATGCCTATACAGTGCTGAATATTTGACTCGTGTGTCATAGTGTGTGTGGTAACAGGACTCTGCTTGCACACAGCAGAAACATGACCCACTTTAGCCGTAATCGACAGAGCCAGTGTAAACGCTCTTATCTGTTGCCTAACCTGCAGATAAGCCTGTTAAACTTTCACCACAGCAGCCCACCGAGACACCATTAACCCTGATAACCAGACAGGATCTAAACGGCTGGGAAGATTTCCCACAAACCTCCTCTAACGTCCATGTGTGGTCTATTACGAGTGTATGATTCAATAAAATGTCTAACGTACACTGATTCAGGGTGTGCGATATTTATCCTCTCCAATAATATTGTAATTGTTGTTTTAACAATGTGTGAGCTGACATTATCGAGTATGTCATTCACGTTGCAAAAAACAAGTCTAAAAGCATTCACTGCATGATGAAGCCTGTTAGAATGCCCTTATAATTCATGTTATAAAGGCAAAAAAAATAATCCTGTATGTTGTTGTTTTTTTGTAAGATATGATATTGTCACGTAATATCACACAAACAAAAAAGGCAGTTTTCCGGTTGCCACTGATAGTCTTGTAGGCAGCGTGCCGACATGGAAGTGCTGTTGCGCTTCAGGAGTCCCAAGTTCAAGTCCCGGCTTGTGGACCTTTCTTGATCCTGCCCCCCTTTCTCTCTCCCACTTCACTTCCTGTCTAGATATTGTTCTATCGAAATAAGGGCATAAAAAGCCAAAAATCTTAAAAACAAAAAGAGGCAGTTTTCCAGAATATCGGCACATGAGCGTGATCACAAATGTGATTAATTCTATACAACACTTCAACAAACAAGCAGTTAATATTGAGAGAGTTACATTATAAACAACAGTGTCTGTTTTTTTCTGTTTTGCTAATAAGAACAGTTCCAAACAAAGCCGGAGTAGAACATTTGTGTCTCAGAGCAACATGCTCTGAGATGTTTCGTTCTTGAATTAATCTATTTTTGAACGAGTCAATGATTCAGTGATCCATTCATGAAGACAGTCATTTGCTTTGTTTCTAAATGAATCAACCATTTTGAGACGGTTCTCACTGCAGAACACAAGATCCAGGGGGCGTGGTTGGATCTAGATCCAACTCCTCCCACCTTCCATATACCTAAACCTACTCATCTCCACCCCCTGATCCCTAAACCCACCCATCTCCACCCCTAAACCTACCAATCTCCACCCCCTAGATGTGGATCCAACCACGCACCCTGGATCTTGTGTTCTGTAGTGAAGGGCTACTGGCCATTTTGAACAAATCATTTGAATGAATGAGTCAATGATTCACCCATTAAAGCATGCGCTGTGTCCGAAATCGAATACTTTGCTACTATATAGTATGTGAAAAACAGTACGCCAAAAGAATAGTATGTCCGAATTCACAGTAAAACAGTAAAACAAAAAACAGTAGGCGAAAAGTAACCAGATCACCTACTACTTCTGCCAGCATCCTGAAGTGTGTATTCAATGGACACTTTACTATCCCATGAGGACACAGGAGAGAATTTAAGAATGCCAGTGAAGTTACGCAACTGACACTCTAGGTCACGTGACCATATCATCCGTATGTCTGAATTTCATTCATACTACTTATATTCATACTATATAGAACGTACCTTTTTAATGGTCACACAGTACGTTCAAATTCAAATGTAATACCTACTCAGACAGTACGCGATTTCGGATGAGCACAGGAACTTGTCGCCACCTACTGGTGGTTTTAGTTTCAGATTTATTTAACCACAACAGACCTAAACCAACACAAAAAAACACTAAAATATCATTTAATTATTGTTATTGGAAAAAAATTCCAAACAATTTTGAGATATCGCACACCCTTAACACTGATGTGTGTGTGTGTGTGTGTGTGTGTGTGTGTGTGTGTGTGTTCACCTCACATGCCCTCTCTGTGGTAGATGACATTTAGCACTCCCAGCTCAATGGCATGTGTAAAATCTCAGTGAAGAATTCAACTCGGCTCTCCAACTCACATAGTGACCTTTACGGCACTGATGTGTACAGGCTGAGGAGATGTTATGGCATGAACAGAGCTGCGGATACGATTGCGTTTGTCATGTTAACACCTCTAACCGGTCTGGAAAACAGCGCTGCAGCGTTCAGTATTTTAGCCTGTACTGTAATCTGCAGGCCACGGCATGATGCATAGCATGCGTCTGAACGCAGACATGACTGAACCAGCCGATTTCAAGAAAACCGCTGAGTTTCATGTTGTTTGAAACTCCCAAATGTGTGTGTGTCTGTGTGCGCCCCGCTGATCTCTTCTCCTCCGTGTCGAGCATTGTTTACCGTGCTGTGCAGCACTTTGCAGAGCGAGAGGAAATCACAATGACGGGGGTTTCAAAACTCTCTGCAGCTGTTGAGAAAGCCTTGAGAGGTTTTTTTCTCCTTCCTCTTGCTCTCTCACTCTCTATTTCTTTCCCCTTCATATTGCTCTCTCTTTCTCATTCCCTTGCAATCTCCCCCCGCACACACACACACACACACACACATGCTTTTTTCTCATTTCTCTTCTTACAAATGCAGTCTTTTGAGGCAACTCAATTTTACATTACTTGCAGCAAGTGTGCACACAGGTGTGTTTGCACTTGGGCAGAAAAGCAGTGGGAATTGAACTGTTTGAAGATTACTAATTAAGATTATATTAGGTTATTACAACAGATAAACAGAAAACAATTCCAACTGTAAATTAATAATGTAGTAATATTATAAATTGCATGCAGTTTTTATGAGCTCACAGAGAAACTACAGGGAATACTTTTAAAAATGAATTTGCCACAATGCACAACCCTTGAAATGAACTGCAAAAATGATTTAAGATGTTTTTTAAAAGTCCAGTGATTTTTCCCATGTTGAGTATAATGTGTTAAGTGAAGTGGAGCAGAGGGCCATGCAGTGTCACGCCCACACACCTCATGACATGAAACTGGGCGTGTCTGGACAAGAGAAGGAATGAGCAGAGAAGTGAGAGAGATGGAGCGTGGAGAAGTGTATTCAGCGCACCGGTGAAACAGCCAACGCTTCTATCTGAGCCAAAGACGTTCAGCTTACTGTTACACTACTAACAAACAAAATAAGTGTAGAATGTCATTTTCAAAGCACATTTAATGTCACTAGAGGTGCAAATTTTAAAATCAGAGAACATAATTGTTGTGTTAATATCAATGCCAAACAAAATAAATAAATAATAATAATAAAATAAAAATAGAAAATATATAAAATATATATATATATATATAAATATATAAATAGAAAATATATACTCAAAAAATAGGCCTTAAAGATTTATGTAACTGATTTAATATAAATTTGCATTATTTGATTTTATTTAAATAGTCATATTTTTAAAAATGCATTTATTCAAATAACTTAGAATGTGTTCATGGTGAAAATTACATTTAGTCAGGTAAAAAGTATCAAATATGGCAAGCTATGGAACAAGCAACATTCAATTAATTAAAACGATAAATATATAAACCTGGTTATTGTGTATTTAAAATGCATCTACTTTATTACTAATAGCACTATTACAGAAATATTATGTATGACTATGTAGGACTGACAAATATGCATCACATTAAGTGTATCAGTTCATGTTAAAACTGCACTTTTATGCATTTAGGGTTAGTAATAATACATAAATTTAAGGCCTCTCTCTCTCTCTCTCTCTATATATATATATACACACAGTGCCTTGCAGAAGTATTCAAACCCCTTAATTTTTTTCACGTTTTGTTATGTTGCAGCCTTATGTTAAACTGCTTTAAATTGCTTTTTTTCCACATCAATGTACACTCCATACACCATAATGGCAAAGCAAATAACAGGTTTTTAACATCTTTGCTATTATACATAAAAAACTTAAATGATTCCATTGCATAAGTATTCAAACCCTTATCTGGGACAGTTGAAATTTAACTCAGGAGCATTCATATTGCTTGTAGATGTTACTACACTTTGAGTGAAGTTAACCTGTGTCAAATTCAATTGAATGGGTATGATTTGGAATGGCACACACATCTTAATAAAAGGTCTAACAGCTGAAAATGCATATCAGAGCAAAAACCAAGCCCTGAGGTCAAAAGAACTGCCTGTAGAGCTCAGAAACAGGTTTGCGTCAAGCCACACATCTGGGGAAGAGTTCAGAAAAAATTCTGCTGCATTGAAGGTTCACAGAATCATGTAGCCTTCATTATCCATAATGGAAGACGTTTGAAACAACTAGGACTCTTCCTAGAGCTCGCCTCCTGGCCAAACTGAGCAACAGATGGAGAAGGGTCTTGTCTAAACTGGTGACCAAGAAGCTGATGGTCACTCTAGTTGAGCTCCATGATCATATATGCAGATGGGAGAACCTACAGAAGGACAAACATCACTGCAACACTCCACTAATCTGGGCTTTATGTCAGTGTGGCCAAACTCAATCTTCTCCTCAGTGAAGACACACAAAAACCCACTTGGAATTTCCAAAAAAGCACCTAAAGGACCCTCAGACTCTGAGAAACAAGATTCTCTGGTCTGATGAACCTCAATTCTAAGCATCATGTTTGAAGGAAACCAGCTCTGCTCATCACCTGCAGAGTACCATCCCCAAAGTAAAGTGTGCTGGTAGCAGTCTCATGCTGTCGGGCTGTTTTTCAGCGGCAGGGACTGAGGGACTCATCAGAGTAGAAGAAAAGCTCATTGCATCAAAATATTGAGATAGCCTTAATGAAAACTCAGTCCATAGCATTCAGAACCTCAGACTGGGCAGAAGGCTCACCTTCCAACAGGAAAATAACCCTAAACACACAGCAAGAGTGGCTTATAGACAACTCTGTGAATGTCTTTGAGTGGCCCAGCCACAGCCTGGCCTTGAACCCAATCAAATATTTCTGGAGAAACTTGAAAATGTGCATCTGCTCCCATCCAACCCGAGAGAGCTTGAGAGGTGAACAGGTGAGGTGAAGAATGGCAGATAATTGCCAAATGCTGATGAGCAAAGCTTGTCACATCAAAAAAAAAAAAAAAGATTTGAGGCTATAAAGGTGCTTCAGCTAAGTACTGAGTTAAGGGTTTGAATACTTATGCAATGTACTTGTTTCAGTTTTTTTTTTATTTTTTTTTAATAAATTTACAAAGTTGTGACAGTTCTGTTTTTGTTTTGCCATTATGGTGTATGGAGTGTAGATTGATGTGGGAAAAAAAGTAATTTAAAGCAGTTTAACAAAGCTGCAACATAACTAAACATGAAAAAAATGAAGGGGTTTGATTACTTTCGCAAGGCACTGTATATATATATATAGACTGTATCTTGAATTAAGATTGCTTTTATTTTTTTCTTGTTTTAACCAGCAACATGTAGTGAGCTTTATACTCAAAACAGCAAAACTATTTAATCTTCATTTGACATATACTATTGTTTAAAAGTTAAAGAGAAAAAAGTATTAAAAAATAAAAAATATTAAGCAGCACAGCTGTTTTAAACATTGATAATAATAAGAAATGTTTCTTAAGCATCAAATCAGCATATTAGAATGATTTCTGAAGGATCATGTGACACTGAAGACTGGAGTAATGATGCTGAAAATCAGAAATAAATTGCATTTTAAAATATATTTAAATAGAAAACTGTTATTTTAAATTGTAATAATATTTCATAATTTTACAGGGTTTTTTTTCAAATAAATGCAGCCTTGCTGAGCATTAGAAATGTTAAATATTAAAAACATAAAAAATTCTTACGGACTCCAAACTATTAGTCTATTCTTAGTCTTAAAGTATTATATTACACATTTAGCTTTTCTATTCAATCTTGATATTTAGGGTATTTTAACTAAAAAGGAGACAACATTGATTAAGAAAACATTTTTTTGCAGTCATAATGGTGCACATAACTTCCTGTTGGAATCTGTATGTATTCTTCAAACATAATCTGCACTAGACATCTTTGCTTTAAATGGTTTTATCTGAATCCAAGTTGTAAGTATTGATTGGCCACAGGAAGTTGATTAAACACAAGTTGACCCGGAGTGCCTGTCTGTCCTAACCTCTCCCCACTTCTCATATTCCTTCCCTCACACCAACCCTGAACTGACAGTCAACAAGCACAGTCTACAGACCTTTGACCTGCCTGTTAGTCATGCCATTCCAAGCCCGCCAGAGAGAGAGAGAGCAGGAAGAGAGACGAGAGGGGGAGGGAGAAAGCAGGCTCAAACTCTTTCTCTCACTGTCAAGCCACAATTTATCAGACTGCAGCCATCATTGCACTCACTTCCTGTCCCAGAAAACACTCTTTATTGAGGCACAAGGGTCAGACCAAAGATATCTGAAATGTATGCAAGTGGTCCTGAGTTTCAGAGGTCAAATGTCAAAGTCTGAAACCTGATCCCTTCATGCAAACCTAGACAAATGTCATGACCCCATCTGCAGTGCTGGGATAGCGAGGGAGACGTTACCTCCACTGCGGTGGGATGGCTGTGTCCGTTCTCCAGCTGAGGAGCCCCTGGCATGATCATCTCATCCTCTTCTGGTGGTTTCCAAATGTACTGCTCTCCGTTGCCCATGAAGACCGCCTCCTGTTGGACACATGAGGAACATGCAGGCTGGTCAGATCTCCTCAAGCACTGCTAATGCAAACAGATTGAATGTTATGTTATCTGAATTCTAGCTCTCCATGTTTGTGAGTTCAGGAGAGAAGCAGCAACATCCGTTTTGTGAACGAATCAATTTTGTGTCAAATACTTGCAATGAATCAGCAACTCTTGTTTGCGACAACAATTCAAGTTGGCGCTTTTCACGATACAAATCGTTGCAAAGCAGCTTTACAGAAAATTTTAAGTTTATACATTATATTTAGGAGTAGGCTATTAGTGGTATAGAGAAAATCATGCAGGTAGTTAAATTACATGTAATCAAACAGACAACATTCTGAATCATTCATCACCAGTCAGACTGATTCGATTTTACAATCTAATTGACATCTAAATGTTCTCACCCTCAGGACATCCATAATGTAGATGAGTTTGTTTCTTCATAAGAACAGATTTGGAGAAATGTAGCATCACATCACTTGATCACCAATGATTCCTCTGCAGTGAATGGGTGCCGTCAGATTGAGAATCCAAACAGCTGATAAAAACATCATGATAATCCACAAGTAATCCACACCACTCCAGTCCATCAGTTAACATCTTGTGAAGTGAAAAGCTGCGTGTTTGTACGAAACAATTTCAGGCAGGAATTGTTATTATGGATAGATATATTTTGTATTTTGTCCAGAAGTGACGTTTTGAAGTTAAAACATCCTGATGATGGTTTTGTTTCTTACAAACATACAGTTTTTCACTTCACAAGATGTTAACTGATGGACTGAAGTGGTGTGGATTGCATGTGGATTATCGTGATGTTTTTATCAGCTGTTTGGACTCTCATTCTGACGGCACCCAATTACAAGCAAGTACATTTTTAGCTAATTTTCATTTTTAGTGAACTATTTTCTATTTTCATTAGCTAAAACAAATACATTTTTGGTAACTGAAATAAACCTGAAATACATTAAAGTATAAATATTACATGAAAAACTTAAAACAAAAATGTTGACTTGGTAAAATAAGTTTAAGCTGAAGCACTAAAATGACTGACTGGTAATAAATAAAAGCTAAAACTGAAATTAAAATAAATTAAACTTAAATGGTAATATAAAAATTCTAAAAATATAAAATAAAAGCTACAAATAAATATATTTATTTCATGCTAAGTATACTACAAATACATTTGCATATTTATGTACTTAATAAAAATACCCTGCAATTTTACTTTTGGTATACTAAACTGGTATACTTAAAGTCTGCTAAACTGGAACAACTAATTTTGTACTTAATGCACTTTAATTGTACAGAAGTAGTGCTGAAGTCCAGCTAAAGATATACTTAAGTATGTTTGATTGTGCTAAAGTGGAACTATTGCAAGTATACTTCAGGTACACTTTAAATAGCTTAGATTTAGAGACAATATTATTAAAAAAATGATATAATCCTCATCGATAGTGACATTAAAACACATTTTAGGCTTAATATTAATAAATGTGGCTTGTGCACCACTAGTACTCCAAATAAAGTTTAATTCTAACTTTTATATAAGTAATTCTCAAGTGATATGTCAGTAAATATGTTAATAGATTTGAACTATACTTAGTACGAAATAAATGTGTTTTAAATATATTACTTTCTTACTGGGGTGAAGGGGAATAAAAACCTAAATTCTGGTCTGTTTGTCACAGAAAGCTATTATATGACCTTGGAATTTTTAGCAAAAATTTTATAAACCACTTTTTTGATGCTTTTTTGTCATTTCGGAGCTCAACAGCAGCAGTCTACATTCATTTTCATTATAAAAATAAAACAGTGGCCAGTGCATTCTTTAAAAGTTCACCATTTGTGTCCCACAGAACAACGAAAGAAAGTCATGCTGGTCTGGATCGACATGAACTGTTCCTTTAATTCAGGACTGATTGGTGTTTGTTTCTACAATGGAAATGTTCTGTGAGTTAATCATTACAGGAGCAGATATGTACGCCGAATAGAGAGTCAATGATTAAAGAGGGAAAGAAACACACCTCCTGTATGAATGATTAATACCAGCAGATGAATAGCTACAGTGTTTGCTGCTATTTATTTCCCTGGCTGAAGCAACTACCTGCTCTGTGGTTCCTCCCTGATGCCTTTAACACACACACACAAAAAAACACATGGCGGGGCAGGCAGCGTGCCAACAGACCTTACATAATCCAGCACAGTGCACTGGAGTGACACATGTGCCACACAACCATACTGCATGCTCGCTTTCACGTAAACTCTAATAATATTTGCTCTAGATGCAGGCTTGGATATAATGCAGGTCAAACACACACACACACACACACACACACACACACACATTGTTTAGCCTTGCTTAAGCATCAAATGGCACACTGTAAGTCAGATTTAGAAAGACAAGTATGCACTGAATACAATACCGTGCCTGTGTAAACAAGCCATCAATCAACAAACCGGTGACAAAGAAGATTTTTATCTCCATATGTGGCAAATAAATGGCACAAACACACACATAAAGACAAGTAGAGCAGAGCTGAGTTAACAGGAAGACTGGCTCATTATGCGATCATTGTCTGTGTGTTTTCCATTTTAAAGGCACCATCATTCCACATGGCTGTTCTACTCTCTGCAAGACTTATCTGTCCTTGGAAGCCGAACACAACATAAACAGGTATCAGCTGACAGACGGACACAAATATGGGTGAAATGCAAACACACACACACACACACACACACACACACACACACACACACACACACACACACACACAGACAGTATCAGCTAAAACAATGTTTTATCATTTTAAATGAGTAAGATTCTAGGCAAGGCAACATTTGGTAACACTTGGAACAATGAACATCATTTCTTGAACCCCTTTTAATCAAAAACATTTAACATCTATAAACTACTAAAGGATTTACCATGTAAATGTCATCAGTCATATTCATATCAGTCATGAAGTTTTTAGATAATGCTTTAGATTGGTGGATCTAGGTGATATTTTTATAGGAAACAGCACTCTCTAGTGGTCCAAACGTATAACTGCACTACCAGACTCTGCATTTAAGTGCTTACCATTTACATCAGTGCAAATGTCAGACAATTATAACTCTTTTCTTTTCTCACTTGTTATTTTTTCTGTTGGCTGGAAATCAAATGCAAGAATTTGGCATTTCTAAAGATGAGCCTATCAGATGAGCTACAGGAACAGCAACATTAGCTTTTCTGGAGAAAATAAGAGTAGTACTAAACATACCATAATGATGCTGGAGTGTTCTGAGTTGTTGCCATGGCATTGCTATGCCATGCTAAGCTGTTCTAAGTGTTTAGTGTTCAGTTTTTGGCTGCTGGGGTGTTCTGTGTGGTTGCTAGGGCATTGCTATATGGCTGCTAAGTTGTTCTGAGTGTTTACCCTGTTGAAAAAAACAGCATATGGTTATAAGCTGGTCCTAAGCAACTAGCTCCTGCTCAGGACCAGCCTAAACCACCTCAAACCAGCTCACATGCTTCAAAACATACCTAACCAGCATATGCTGTTTTTTTTTCAACAGGGTAGTGCAGTGCTATGTGGTTGCTGGGGTGTTCTAGGTGGTTGCTATGGCATACCTATGCAGTTACTAAGTTGTGTATAGTGTATAGTGAATTAATATCTGGTTGATGTGGTATCCTGGATGGTTGCTAGGGTGCTGCCATGCAGTTACTAAGTTGTTCTGTGGTTTAAGTAAATTATGGGGTTGCTGGGATATTCTGGATGATCTTTAGGGCATTGCTATGCAGTTACTAAGTATTCTAAGTGTATAGTGAATTAATATGTGGTTGCTGGGGTATCCTGGATGGTTGCTAGGGTGTTGCTATGCAGTTACTAAGTTGTTCTGTTGTTTAAGTAAATTATGGGGTTGCTGGGGTATTCTGGATGGTTGCTAGGGCGTTGCTATGCAGTTACTATGTTCTGTGTTTTAAGTAAATTATGGGGTTGCTGGAGTTTTCTGGGTGGTTGATAGGGTGTTGCTATGCAGCTACTAAGTTGTTCTAAGTGTATAGTGAATTAATATGTGGTCGCTGGGGTATTCTGGATGGTTGCTAGGGTGTTGCTATGCAGTTGCTATGTTGTTCTGTGGTTTAAGTAAATTATGCTGGGGTGTTCTGGGTGGTTGCTAGTGCGTTGCTACATGGCTCCTAAGTTGTTTGGAGTGTTTAGTGAATTACTATGTGGTTGCTGGGGTATTCTAGATGGTTGCTAGGGTGTTGCTATGCAGTTGCTAAGTTTTTCTGAAAGATTTTTACTGCATTAAAATAGTTGCTAGGGTGTTGTAGGTGGTTACTTGACATTATATATATATATGACATTCTGTTCTCCAGACATATATCCAATCCATTCTTTAACATTTCTGTGAGATTTTTTGCCCATTGTTGCCCCTACAGGATGAGTTCTGAGCTAAGGGGTTTTTCTATAACTATTCTGAACCTGTGTGGCTGATCTGTGTCATATTCACCTTTGGGAAATTGGGTAGGTGAAACGGTTCCACTGTTTTCCTAGGCAAGGTGCTGCTGGAGGACTCGCTGCTGGACACGCTCTGATGCTCCCTTTCTCCATCCTCCACCACTTCCTCCCTCCTGCCACGCTCCAGCTTCTTCACCTTCCGTATGGAGGCGTACTCTGCCGTCACTTCATCTTGACTCATGCCGTTCATGCCTCCGCTGCTTCCACCTCGGCCGTTCCCATTGAGCGTTGGGCTATGGGCACGGCGCTGAGTGGGCGTGTTGGTTGACGCTGGGGCAGGGGCAGCAGGTGGGGCAGCTTTATCAGGCCCCGCCCCTTTGATCCCAACACTCTCGTACAAGCCGTCATCTGGCGGGTGGGATGTGGGAGAGGAGCGGCGGCAAACTTCAGAGTAGGTATGCTCGCGTTCCTCATTCTCACTTTTGTTGGGAGCACGAGGCAGCTGGCGGCCTGAGCTGGGACGGAGGTCAGAGTTGGAGCGGCGGGTATGCAGGAGAAGAAGATCCATGCTGGCCGGCCGGCTCTTAGGGGCGCCTGTCAATCAGAATAACACGGATTTATATGATAGTGATGTGAAAGATTAAACAGAGGATTAAGATTTGGAGTATTGATATTATATTGGATAACATGTACATAGTACAAAGGGTCAATAAAAATGTCACATTTGACATTACTCCAGGCAAACACAAGAGGGCAGAGCATTACTATTTGATTATCTCATATTTTGACCATACTTTCACAATCGTACATATGTTTAAATCTGCTTACAGACAGTACAATGAGTTTAAAGCCAAAATGAAACTACACTGGCAACAAAAAATGTGAATTTTGTTTTCTAAACTATATATTAGATGATACTTCCAAAGTTAAAAATGGTTAAATGAAATATTTACCTTTCCAGTTTAGCCTAGCCTAGTTAGCAAGCTAGTAGTTTAGCTGACTAGCTTAGCATACCTCTACTAATCTTGTATGACACTGGTACCTGTTCGTTCCCAGCTAACAAGGAACGTTCTCACAACTTTTAATAACATTTTTTAAAAAGTTATATAATTTTTAGGACAAAATTTTCAAAAAATAGTGTTTATGGAACATTCTTATCACTTTGTTAATATGTGATATACAGTCTGATAACACAGAGAAAACATTCTTAGAACAAAGTCTTCATGATGTATTTATTTACTTGATGAATGTTCTTATAACACTGAGAGAAAATACACTGAAATCAACATTCTCACAACATCCTTATAATGTTATTTGTACTTGATGAACGTTCTCAATCTTGAGAGAAAATGTTCTTAGAATAAACATTCAAATAACGTTATATTTTGGGTAGAAATAAAATTAGTACAACGTTGTAAGAAATGTTTTTGTAATCTTTACGTAACATTCTAATCAAGGGAAGAAAACTGGACATTTTAACGCTCTTAGAATAAATAACGATATATCTTGGGTGAAAATAAAGTTAGTAGAATATTGGAAGAAACATTCTACTAACATTTTAACATTCTTAGAATATTAAAAATAAACATTCAAATAACAGTTTTTGGGTGAAAAAGTTAGTAGAACGTTGTAAGAAATGTTTTTGTAACCTATATATATATATATATATATATATATATATAACATTATAATCACAACAAGAAAACTGGACATTTTAACATTCTTAGAATTTTTAAAAATAAACATTTTTTTTTTTTTTTTTTGAAATTTATTTGTAGACTATTTCTCAAAAGTTTGGGTTCAGTAAGATTTTTAAGATTTATTTTTTTTAAAGAAATGAATATTTAATTCAGCAAGGATGCATTAAAATGATCAAAACTGACAGTAAAGTGACATCAAAAGTGACTTTTGATTTTTGAATTTATTTCAAATAATCAAAGAATCATTGAATTATGTATCATGGTTTCCACAAAAATATTAAGCTGCACAATTGCTTTCAATACCATCATATTAGAATGATTTTTGAAGGATCATGTGACACTGAAGACTGGAGTAATGATGCTGACAATTCAGCTTTGATCACAGGAATAAATTACATGTTAAAATAGATTCACACAGAAAACTGTTATTTCAAACTGTAACAGCATTTCACAGTATTACTGTTTTTACTATATTTTTGATCAAATAAATGCAGCCTTGGTGAGAAGTCTTTCAAAAACATTTAAAATACATTATTGTTATTCCAATAGTATGTGTTATTTGAGAGTGTAGAGAGACTAACTTAATTATGTAATTTGCCTATTCATTTTAGTTCATGGAATTGGACGTCGCTGTTGTGCCGTAATTTTCTTCTTTAAGGACTATGGGTAATGTAGTTCTTCACCTTAAATTCAGCATTTAAAAAAGAAGTGAAGTTACACTTGACTTGTGGCTTTTAAAGAAGCACTTATCATCACTTTTATGGTTTATTTAAAGAGATTTCCTCATTCATTATGGAGAAAAACAAAGGGAAACATTGGACACTGACTACTGGAATCTTGAGTAAGAAACTCCAGAATGCAGTGTTCCAAATCAGTCACCTTGAGATTACATTCTGTTTAGAAAGCTGCAGCCTTTGTGGACTCTAGACATGCAGCTCTCTGGGTTTTGTACCAGAGCTATTGTGCACTGTTGAATAGGACAGGAAGTAAAATTCCACTACAGCGAGTGTTTGTAATAGCTCTCTGTGGGATTGCCAGGGTCTGGTTTTATCTAGGGACGTCGTAATCATGAGGGACGAGATGTGTTGCAGGTATATTGGAGGAAGAGAGAGCGAGAGGATGGATAGGTAACCCTGACGATCCCTCCTCCCTTCCTTTCATTCCCTACACACACCTGGTGTGACATCAATTATAGCTTCTCTCTTTCTCCACCAATCCAACAGCCTGTGAAATACACACATTTTTTTCACACACACCTCTTTTTGTTCCTCTCACTCTCACCCCATTTTTAACATCCGCAGCATCTCTCACACTTAGGCGAATCTGTGAAACAGAGGATTTTCTCTTCTCTCTCTCTCTCTTTTACTTCCTAAACTAGATGAAGATGGCTTTTATGGATGAATAGAAAACAAGACGTTTAAAAAGTAGAATAATGTAATGCACAATGGCACAGTGTCTCTTGTTTGTTTGTAGTTGTGAAGTCTGTATCGCTCTGTTCCCGTGAAGGTCAGAAAGAGGCTGGAGGGACACGTCTGCACCTGGGTATTAGTGACCCTGTGTCTACACACATGACTTGCAGAATGTACTGTACATACTGCAAAACCTCACACAGCAAAATAACAGCTGCACTCTGCTACTGAGTATGCAATCATGAATGCAGCATTAGCATAGACATGTTTTAAAGGAATAATACAATAATGCACACGACTCCAGTCCATCAGTTAACGTCTTGTGAAGTGAAAAGCTGTGTGTTTGTAAGACACAAATCAATCATTATGTTGTTTTAGACTCTTGTCTGAATCAAGAGAGGAAAATGCACAGATCAAGCACCGTTTATAAGCGAAACAATCCAAAATTTGTTTTAAACAAATAGGTTTAAGTTAAAATGCATTAATGATGGATTTGCAAGCAGCGTTTCACTTCACAAGATGTTAATTGATGGACTGGAGTGGTGTGGATTACTTGTGGATTATTGTGCTGTTTTTATCAGCTGTTTGGACTCTCATTCTGACGGCACCCATTCACTGCAGAGGATCCATTGGTGAGCAAGTGATGTAATGCTAAATTTCTCCAAATCTGTTCAGATGTTCTACATCTTGACAGGCCTGAGGGTGAGTGAATTTTCAGAAGATGTTCATTTTTGGCTGAGCTATTCCTTCATTCCTTTCAAGGTTAAGAAGTGATTTTATTTTTTTTTTAACAATAAAATCATGTTAACACATATTATGTCACATATTATGGCTATACTTGTTGAAACAGTAACTATTTTAATGTTTACAAATTGGCCCCATTCACTTACATTGTAAGGGCCTCACTAACTCAGATTTTTGCTTTTTTAAGGAAAAAGAAAGACAATTAATTTTTGTAGTAATTAACATTATGCCACAAATGCTGGAAATTGAACTTGTACTGAACCCATAAAATTCTCTTGAAAATTCTCAATTATTCCATGTTGAATCCACAATGAAGAATAAAAATACCAGTCAATACAAGTCTTTTTCAGTCAAATATTCTAAAAAAAAGTGTTATTTTATTATTATTTATATACTATTATTGTATTTATTAATATAATATTTTGAACTAGCTTTTATTTTATATTTTCAGTTTTCATTTTAATTGTAGTAATTTTGTTCTGTGCTTTTGTCATAAATATTTTTTTTAATATCTATATAGCTATCATTTATAATTCTATAATCTTTTTTTCTACAGCATTTCTAATTTTCATTTTTAATTTTTTTTTAAGTTTAATTTTCCCCCCTATTATTTATGTAAGCTTTATTTCAATTAACAAATTATTGTTTTAGTTATTATAGTTTTAGTAACAAGTCATAATTGACACTTTTTGTAAGACAAGAAATAAAAAAAATCCAACCTGGCATTCGATAGAAACATGTAGAAGCAATGGCATTTGGTGTCACTGACACTGATTACACACAGAAAAATAGGGGTATTGTTTCTGTACCTTAAGGTACATTTGCCACGAAAGTACCCTGTAAGGTACAGAATATGGTCCTTAAGGTGACAACTGTGGACCTTTGTTTTAATTTAAAGGTACAAAATCAGTTTTGACAGCAAAGGGTACATAACTGT
>JAFVLL020022354.1:0-13317 GCA_021397915.2 Tor tambroides
TAGTTAAGGCTGCCGTTATTCATGCATGAATCCATATGACTCCAGTTGTAGTTAAGGATAGTTCATAATTAGTTAACTCCTTTAATAATCATTAGCATGTGATGAATTAATTATTAATTTAGGCATTAGTACATGATTATTCATGTACCCGGTAACACTTTATTTTAGGGTTTCTTAACTAGTTGCTTATTAGCATGCATATTACTCGAATATTAGCCGTTTATTAGTAATAATTAAGCACATATTAATGCCTTATTCTACATGACCTTATTCTACATCCCTAATCCTACCCAATATCTAAACTTAACAACTACCTTACTAACTATTAATAAGCAGCAAATTAAGAATTTATTGAGGGAAAAGTCGTAGTTAATAGTCAATAAGTGTTCCCTATTCTAAAGTGTTACCATGTACCCTTATTGTAAAGTGTTACCGTTTTCTATTTGAATATATTTTAAAATGTAATTTATTCCTGTGATTTCAAAGCTGAATTTTTAGCATCTCATTAATAATTGTAACCACAGTTAATACATTACAACACTTATCAATTCATTGTTACACTATGCATTTTAAATTTGGTTATAATTATTTACAAGATATATTGTATTATAACGCACATTATGAATAATTATAATGCATTATACCCTTTAATAACACTTTATAATGCATTATACATAAAGACTTAATAAAGTGTAAGTAAAGTGTTACCGTTATTGTTTATAAAGCCAATTGTTCATCAAGAATACCAAATATATTTTTGGTATTCTTCTTGTTGCTCTGGTGCATTACATTATACACCATACTGTATGTTGTTAGCAGGGTTTCAAATTAGGGTGGGCAACACTATCAGTTCAATAACCATTTTGAAGTGTTATCATTGTATTCTATCACTTTGCAAGCCCCTTCCCTAAGAGGAGCCTCCAAGATTAGCAAAAGAAAAGTATAATGCTCTGGTACAGTAAAAGGGTTAAAGGAAATCAATTTGAAATATGAAGGAAAATAGAAAAGGAAAAAAGGAAAGCAATTTGAAATATAAAATGTGTATCCAAAATAGACCTACAAAATATAGGCTTCATAATCACATATTTCTTTACATGTTTCTTCATAACTTTGAGTTAGTCTGATCTCCACTTTTGAGCAGAGTGGAAAATGACATACCCAAACTTAAATCTCCACTACTTGCTAATCACAGCCTTTTTTTAAAGAAGAAACAGTTTTGGAGTTTGCAGTATACCAAATAATATAACTGAATTGAAAATAATATTATAGAAGTCACTATGAAATCAAAGTTGAAAATTAGAGTTTATTATTACAGTATATTCCGTGTACATCATAAAAAAAAAAATAAAAAAAAAAAAATAAAAAGTCCTCTGATCAAAAGGTTCATATGCCTGCGCCTTTTGCAATTTCATGTTTTCAATGATGACGTGTACAGCGATGCAAGGGCTGGGAAATAAGATTGTTCAATAGTCAGATGAGTTTCAATCCTTCCCCTCCAGCAACCCATCACTTACATGATGCAGCTGCAACAATTCACCAATGTCAATGGGCCAATAAATTACTGATGGACAAAACCAAGTACTGCCACACTTTTTGTAATGTTTTAATCTGATGTATGTCACAACAGGGAAATACCACAACCGCAGTTTCTGTTTTATACTGAATTTACGTTTATTTTAAAGAAAGTACACACTTCCACAAAAACCACCATGTCCATTTCAGTTTAGAGCTTTTTTCTGCTCCTCTTCCTGCCTTGTGCACCTGAAATTTCGTTCTTTGTTTGTTTCTTTTGCTGCATATGTTGTGCTAGCCGCATACCTAATGTGTATGTTAGCTGTGCTATCGTAATTGTCAGAATCTAGGCAGTGTTTAACACAGGGATCTCCAACCCTACTCCTGAAGAGGTACTGTTCTGCAGACTTCAGTTCCAACCCTGCTCCAACACACCTGTCTGTAATTATCAAGTAACCCTGAACACATTGATTAGCTGGTTCAGTTGTGTTTGATTGGGGTTGGACCTGAAATCTGCAGGACAGTAGCACTCTATTTTCCAAAAAGTGTTTGTGCCGTACTCTAAATCACTATGGTAAACATATAATAATTATTAATATTTTAGAGCTGTCAGGCGAAGAGGGACAGGCTACTACTATGCAGTGAAATGTGTCATAGTAGCTTGAAGCAACAACAAATGAACCTTGAACTGAAAGGAGTTTGCATACCAAAAGAGAAAGTGACAGTACTGTAATAAAACCAAATCAGCAGAGTTTATATAGTAATAGCATCACATTTGCTGTTCTTTGACTATGTTTACAAAACAATGTTTATGTTGGCAACAGTGCCAATATCTAAAACAACTTAGATCTATTTGCCTATAAATAGCTTAAAGTTATAATAGTTTTAACCATGTAACCATATCTGATATTAATAGGCGTCGTTATGTCTTATGTCAGCATTGCTAATCTTTTTTTTAATTTTTTTTTAAATGTTATTTTAAAACAATTGCTTTCAATTGTTCATAAGATATATTTTTGGATGTCTGTCTTTTATTAGTTATTGGGGAAGTTTTGATATCACTAGTGACATTCTCACTGATAAGGCTATCACCTGTAACCATGAGAACCATGAAACCCAAACAAAACAATCTTCCTCTGCAGTTAACTTGTAATTACTTTACCTGTGATCACCACTTTCTTGTTCATGCAATGCACAGTGTAAGGCTGTTTTTGAAAGCTGTTCTTTAGAGAACCACCAGATGGCGGCATTTATGATATACTCCATATTGTTCAATAATAATAATAATAATAATAATAAATAATAAAAATAAAATAAAACATACATATATACAGAATTAGTGGAAAACCATAATTTTATAAAATAAAAACAATACAGTGTAACTGACAAAGAAAGATGAAAGAATTGTGTTAAAGAATAAACAGGAAGTAGTGCTGAAAAAGTAATTAATAATATACAAACAATTATTTGTCACTGGACACTCTTAAAACAATGTTATACTGTCATGAAATTACTCATTAGAATATATCAACCATCTATGTTTTTTTTTTTTTAAACACATTGACTTTATACTGCAGCTTAATGTCACAGCATATATATATATATATATATATATATATATATATATATTATTTTTTATTTTTTTATTTGACATATTGTCTTTTCCAGCTTTCAGTTTGTAAAGCTATATATTGTGATTTTACTGTATCACTTACCAAACACCTAAATAGTAATATGGTATGTGTGATTGATTATATATTACTGTACAATATTCCCAAAGAAAATAAATTTCTTTATTCATTCTTTATTCATTGTTAGATTCTCACAAACTATTTATTTGGAATGCAATGAGATGATTGAGCTCAACACTCATTCCCTTAACTGTGAAACTTTTCCACTGGGCCAATTAACTGTACTGACTGGAACTACACAATTTGATGCCAAAAAGCATGTTTCCCCATTGACTACCATTCAAAAATAACTTTTAAAAAATTACACCAGGAGTGACTGTAGCAACTCATAATGTAATAACTGCACATAATGTAAAAACTGCACATAATGTAATAAGTATTACATTATTATTGTAATAAAATGTTCATAATGTAATCATTTTCTCAAAACATAATACAATCTTGAGCTCATAATGTAATAACAATTATTACATTATGAGAAATTTATTACATTATAAACTCACCAAAAATATTGTCATATTGTCCAAACTGTAATAGGCTTTTTAAACATAAAAACATTGATTTAAACTACCTACGAAATGCACCAGATTTAAATATTCATGCAATGAGAAGCTAATACTTAGTTAATACTTTGATGACTACTGTATTTGGATGTCCAGAATTCACATACTGTGCACTGTGATTGGCCAGTGTTAGGGTCTGTCCATTTACCTGCAGGCTACTATGAAGAAGACATGAACATGCTTGATAACTCATATTTAATGAAAAACATTAGTTCTCATATCAATTGATATACTGTTCTACCCTGTATCCATGCATGAGGTAATGTGGATTTTTGTATATTCCTTTAATAATTCAAGTAGTCTTACATGCACAAAATAATGCTTTTGAATCATCTAACATTAGCATAGCTTTATCCACAATGGATAGTAAAGACCTTGTTTTTTGTGAACAAAGAAAACATCATGATCATGCGTAATAAATTATGAATCATGATGATGTGCTCATCTTAGTTAATGTCTTAATTAAGGTGTTGTTCATCCATGAAGTCATGAATAAAAGACTTTGAACTTGTGTTAGTTCCTGATAATTCATGAGATATTAATGCATGAAGTAATGCATAATTCATGCATTAATTTATGCATGAATTCATGGTAATTCATGTACCCTTACTGTAAAGTGTTACCATAATAATAATAATAACAACAATAATAATAATAATAATAATAATAATAATAATAATAGCATGAATATTTAAATCTGGTGCATTTCGTAAGTAGTTAAACCAATGTTTTTATGTTTAAAATGTGAGTTTTATGTGAGTTTATATTGTAATAAATTTCTTATAATGTAATAATTGTTATTATATTATAAGCTCAGGATTTTTATTACGTTTTGAGAAAATTATTACATTATGAACATTTTATTACAATAATAATGTAATACTTATTACATTACGTGCAGTTATTACATTATGAGTTGCTACAGTGACCAATCATATTTCTGGAGAGCTACCTTCCTGCGTAGTTCAGTGCCAACCCTGCTACAAAAAAAATAAGGATGATTTTGATCAGCGTTTTAGTGCTCATAGCAGAGTGCTCTCTCAACTTGTTATATTTTACAGTTTGCCAATAACAAATCCCAAATCTCACAATAACAAATCCCAGTTTATACACCCTTCTCTCTCTCTCTCTCTCTCTCTCTCTCTCTCTCTCTCTCTCTCTCTATCAGAAGTCAGAAAGAGTTTTATTACCAAGTATGTTTACACACACAAGGAATTTGACTTGAAAGAAAGTAGAAGAAAGTATGGACATAGTGCAACATACATGATAGTGCATACATACATAGGAAATACACAGTAGAGACAAAATATAGCTATATAGCTATATATTTTCTTACTAATATAAGAAAAACAGAAAATTAAATAATGGACTATATACAGAAGTAGAAATATAGGAAAAAAGACATGAGATTGTTTAGATGAATGTACAGATATGTTGTGTCCTGGCCAAATTCCCTCCACTGGCCCTTGTCAATCATGGCCTCATAATAATCCCCATGCACTGAATTGGCTCTCCTCTCCACCAGGTGTGTGGTGAGTGCACTGGCGCCATTGTACTGTGGCTGCTGTCGCATCATCAAGGTGGATGCTGCACACTGGTGGTGGTTGAGGAGAGACCCCCTCATATGATTGTAAAGTGCTTTGGGTGTACAGCAATACACAATAAAGCGCTATATAAATGCCTCATTCATTCATTCATTCATTCATTTACAAGTGTGCAGATATGTTATTTACAAGTGTGTTTACAAATGTACAGTTTTCGGATACTATGTACAAATGTGTCAGAAGTGTTGGACAATGTATAGTTATTGATGTTTTAATTGTTCAGGCTGAATATAGCCTGTGGGAAAAAAAAAAATGTTCTTGTGCCTGGCTATTCTGGTGGTCAGTGCTCTGTAGCGCCGACCAGAAGGCAACAGTTTGAAGAGAGAGTGGGCTGGGTGTATGGGGTCCAAAGGGATTTTCTTAGCCCTTTTTCTCACTCTGGAGGTGTAAAGATCTTGGAGGTTAGGCAGGGGGGCACCAATAATCCTCTCAGCAGTCCTGCCTGTCTGTTGTAGTCTCTTGATGTCTGATTTGGTAGCTGAACCATACCAGACAGTTATGGATGAACACAGGACAGACTCAATGATGGCAGAGTAGAACTGTTTCAGCAGATCCTGTGGCAGGTTGAATTTCCTCAGTTGGCAGAGGAAGTACTACCTCTGCTGGGCCTTTTTTAGCAATGGAGTCTATGTGAATGTCCCACTTCAGGTCTTGAGAGATGGTGGTGCCCAGGAACCTGAATGACTCTACTGCAGTCACAGTGCTGTTCATGATGGTGAGTGGGGGGAGTGCAGGGGGGTTTCTCCTGAAGTCCACATTCATCGCCACTGTTTTGAGCATGTTGAGATCCATGTTGTTGTGATTGCATCAGACAGCCAGCTCTCTAACCTCCTGACTGTAGGCAGACTCGTCTCCATTGTTGATGAGGCTGATGATGGTAGTGTCATCTGCAAATTTCAGGAGTTTGAGAGTGGGGTCTTTTGCAGTGCATTCGTTTGTATACAGGGAGAAGAGCAGTGGGGAGAGAACACATCCCTTGCGGGGTGCCAGTGCTGATCGTGAGATTCCTGGACGTGAGTTTGCCCAGCCTCACTAGCTGATGCCTGTCAGTCAAGAAGCTGGTGATCCACTGACAGATTTGGGTGGGCACGGAGAGCTGGGTCAGTTTGTCTGAGAGAAGGTCAGGCATGATGGTATTAAAGGCTGAACTGAGGTCCACAAATAAGATCCTTGCGTAAGTCCCAGGTCTATCAAGATGTTGCAGAATTGAATGCAATCCCACGACTGCATCATCAACGGACCTGTTTGCTCTGTACGATATATATATATATATATATATATATATATATATATATACACATACAGAGTGCATCCGGAAAGTATTCACAGCGCTTCTCTTTTTCCACATTTTGTTATGTTACAGCCTTATTTGCAAAATGGATTAAATTCATTATTTTCCTCAAAATTCTACAAACAATACCCCATAATGGCATAGTGAAAGACGTTTGTTTGAAATCTTTGCAAATTTATTAACAATTAAAAATGAAAAAATCACATGTACATAAGTTCACAGCCTTTGCCATGACACTCAAAATTGAGTTCATGTGCATCCTGTTTCCACTGATCATCCTTGAGATGTTTCTACAACTTGATTGGACTCCACCTGTGGTAAATTCAGTTGATTGGACATGATTTTGAAAGGCACGAACCAACTTCTCTGCAGCATTCCACCAATCAGGCCTGTATGGTAGAGTGGCCAGACGGAAGCCACTCCTCAGTAAAAGGCACATGACAGCCCGCCTGGGGTTTGCCAAAAGGCACCTGAAGGACTCTTAGACCATGAGAAACAAAATTCTCTGGCCTGATAAAACAAAGATTGAACTCTTTGGCCTGAATGCCAAGCGTCATGTCTGGAGGAAACCAGGCACCACTCATCACCTGGCCAATACCATCCCTACAGTGAAGCATGGTGGTGGCAGCATCATGCTGTGGGGATGTTTTTCAGCAGCAGGAACTGGGAGACTAGTCAGGATCGAGGGTTAATGCAGCAATGTACAGAGACATCCTTGATGAAAAAGAGCGCTCTGGACCTCAGACTGGGGCGACGGTTCATCTTTCAACAGGACAACGACCCTAAGCACACAGCCAAAATAACAAAAGAGTGGCTACGGGACAACTCTGTGAATGTCCTTGAGTGGCCCAGCCAGAGCCCAGACATGACCCTGATTAAACATCTCTGGAGAGATCTGAAAATGGCTGTGCACCGACGCTCCCCATCCAACCTGATGGAGCTTGAGAGGAACTGCAAAGTAGAGTAGAACAGAATAGAATAGAATAGAATAGAATAGCTTTTTATTGTCGTTGTACAGCTGTGCAACATTTTTTTTGCTCTCACATTGAAAGTACACACATACATACAAAAATGTATATTTAACAAATGTATACAATGATACAGAAAAAGTAAACAATGCAAATGTAAACAGGTGTACAGTAGACAGTGCAAACGTAAACAGTTATATATACCAAAAGTGCAAAATAGGTATAGTGCAAATGTGTACAGTAGTGAATGAAATATTAATAAATACAAGAGAATTAAGGATTAAATATATAGATATGAGAACAGTGTATTGCACAGCTACACCAGTAACTGTATGAATAGTAAGTGTATAGTCCTTAGTATTCCACAACCTTGAAGCTTGTGATTGAGTGATATGCCTTTTTTTAATTGGAGTTCAGTTCTAAGATGGCACGTGGATAAAAACTGTTCCGGAGTCTGGAGGTGCGTGTCTTGAGGGATCTGTAGCGTCTTCCAGAGGGCAACAGAACGAAGAGCTGGTTGCCGGGGTGGGAAGAGTCCTTTATTATACTTCTGGCCCGTCGTATGCATCTGGTGCTGTAGATGTCAGCAAGTGAAGGCAGCTGTGAACCAGTGATTTTCTGTGCGGAGTTGATGACTCTCTGCAAAGCTTTTTTCTCAGCCATAGTGCAGCCAGCATACCACACCAGAATGCCATAGAAAAGTATGCTTCCTACTGAACAGTGGTAAAAGGACACAAGCAGCTGCTGAGACAGGTTAGTTTTCCTCAGAATCCTCAGAAAGTACAGCCATTGCTGTGCCTTCTTGACAAGGGACGTTGTGTTAACAGTCCATGTGAGGTCCTGGGAGATGTGGCAAGAAATTTAAAGTTGGTCACCCTCTCCACCATTTCTCCTCCAATGTATAGAGGGGTTGGTTCCTCTTTCTGTTTCTGGAAATTGATGATGAGCTCCTTTGTTTTGTAGATGGAGTGCCAGGTTGTTATTGATGCACCATTCTGAGAGTTCAGCCACCTCCTCCCTGTAGACAGACTTGTCACCATTTGATTTTAACCCCACCACAGTGGTGTCATCTGCAAATTTAATGATTGTGTTTGTGCTGTGTGTTGGTGTGCAGTCGTGGGTGTATAGTGAGTACAACAGAGGACTCAGCACACAGCCTTATGGAGCTCCAGTGCTGAGAGTCAGAGTGGTTGAGTGATGGCCCCTCAGCCTGACAGTCTGTGTGCGGTTTGTTAGAAAATCCTTTACCCAGAAACATCTGTAATCACTGACACCCAGGTTAAGCAGTTTGGTGACCATTCTGCTGGGAATGATAGTGTTAAATGTGGAACTAAAGTGGAACCACAAACAGCATCCTTACATATGTTCCCGGGTGCTCCAAATGATTCAGCACGGTGTAGAGAGCTGTGTTAATGGCATCATCAGTTGACCTGTTAGCTCTGTATGCACACTGACGTTGATCCAGGGTGGAAGGAAGTTATGATTTAATGTGTCTGAGTACCAGCCTCTCAAAACACTTCATCACAGTGGAAGTGAGAGCCACAGGTCTGTAATCACTGAGACTGCTGATAGCTGTTTTCATGGGGACGGGCACAATGGTGGCAGACTTGAGGCAGTTGGGGACAGTGCATATTGACAAGGAGAGGTTGAAGATGTTGCGCTGATCTGCGCAATCTCTGAGTGCCCTTCCTGGAATGCCGTCTGGACCGGCCACCTTTCTGGGAGTGACACTACAGAGCACTTTTCTGACCTCTGCTGTACTCACAGAAGGTGCCAGGCTGTCAGTGGATGGTAACAGCACAGACTCGGTCTCATCCGTGCTGACATCAAAGCGGGCAAAGAAGTGATTTAGTTCCTCCGCCAGTGAGTCGCTGGTGCTGCTGATGTCTGGACTTGTGCTGCTTTTATAATTGGTGAGATGTTGGATACCCTGCCAAACTCTTCGAGGGTCCCCATTACTGAAGTGGCCTTCAATTTTCTGCCTGTAAGCTGCTTTTGCCTCTTTGATGCTCCTCTTCAGCTTGGATCTGGCTGCACTATACAGTTCTACATTACCAGAGCTGAAGGGTGAGTCACGGTCCCTCAGACAGAGCTTAACTTCTCGTGTCATCCATGGTTTGTTGTTTGGATAGGATTTGATTTGTTTCTCAGCTGTGACATTGTCAATGCAGAACTGTGGATAGGATAGGACAGTAAATGTGTAGTCCTCTATGTTTTGTTGTGCAAATAAGTCCCAGTGAGTGTGTTCAAAAAGGTCCTGAAGTTGGATGGACGCTTCCTCAGGCCAGGTCCTTATTGTTAAAATAGATTGTTTAGTTATTCTGATGAGAGGTTTGTATGCAGGGGTGAGAAAGAGGGATAGGTGATCAGACTGGCCCAGGTGGGGGAGGGTCGTGACTTTGTATCCATCCTTAATGTTGCTGTAAACATGATCCAAAACATTACGTCCTCTCGTGGGGCACATAATATGCTGATTGAATTTAGGAAGAACAGTTTTTATACTGGCTTGATTAAAGTCCCTTGCTATTATAAAAATGCCATCAGGGTAAGCAGTCTGCAGATTGTTGATAGCCGCCAGCAAAACATCCAGTGCTTGTTTGGTGTTGGCGCTTGGTGGAATGTACACAGCCATAACAATAACAACAGTGACCTCCCGTGACAAGTAAAAGGGCTCGCATCTTAGCGTTATATACTCTAAGTGAGGTGAACAGTGTTTGTCTGTGATGGTGGCGTTTGTACACCACATCATTCGAGTAAATAATCAGCCCCCCACTTTTGCTCTTAGCGGAGATGCTGTTTCTGTCGCCCTGGTGCGCTGTGCGGCCTGATAGCGCGATAGCTTCGTCCGAAATCCCCGAGTGGAGCCAGGTCTCAGATATGATTATGACCGAGCAGTCTTTTATTGTTTTTTTTTTGTGTCAATATGATCAAATCCAATTCTTCTGTTTTGTTGCTGAGTGACCTTGCGTTTGTGAGGAAGATGCTGGGCAGCGCAGGCTTATGGGGTGATCTCTTTAGCCTTGTTAGCAAGCCAGCATGAAGCAAGAATGGGAGAAACTGCCCAAAAATAGGTGTGTCAAGCTTGTAGCATCATACTCAAAAAGACTTGAGGCTGTAATTGGTGCCAAAGGTGCTTCAACAAAGTATTGAGTTTAGGCTGTGAATACTTATGTACATGTGATTTTTTTATTTATTTATTTTTTTAAATGTACAAAGATTTCAAACAAACTTCTTTCACGTTGTCATTATGAGGTATTGTTTTTAGAATTTTTGAGGAAAATAATGAATTTAATCCATTTTGGAATAAGGCTGTAACATAACAAAATGTGGAAAAAGTGAAGCTCTGTGAATAATTCGGATGCACTATATATATATATATATATATATATAGGAGGAGCCAGGTGGAACCCAGGCCACAGCCATGATGACAACCCACAGTGAAGCCGACAGATGGAGGAGCCATGGAGGAGGAAGGGCTGAAAACTCCAGGGGGCCAACCAACTGCGGCGGAGCAGGTGGCAGAGGAGCCCGAGGCGGAGACAGAGAGCCGATGAGCCAGGGCGACAGGGAGGATCCGGAGGGCCAAGGTGGAGCTGAAGGGAAGGAGGAGCCTGATGGAGCCGGAGGGACGAGGTGCAGCCGGAGGAGTGGAGTCCCGAGGCGGCAGAGCCAGAGGGTTGAGGGAGCCCGGTGGAGACAGTGGACTGATGGGCCACGGCGGGAGCTAAGAGCCATGGTGGAGCCAACGGGTCAACGGGCCAAGGCAGAGTTCGGGATTCAGAGGCTGGAGGTGGAGGCAAGAGATTCTCCAGCCTCGGTGACGATGGAGGATGGCATACCCGCGGAGCCCGCACCGTACTGATGGTGGGCTGAGGGCGAGCAGAGGGGCTGCCAGACGGCAGCGGTGGAGAAGGTAGGAGTGGGAGAGTGGGTGCGCATTTTTGAGCCTCCAGGCTTTCAGGGCTGGCGTGCGCTGCCCACACACACCAAATTGCGACTCCCAGCACAGGGAGCGTGACTGACAGGGGAACGACAGGGCTGCCTTTGGGAACAGAGTCTATCTCTGAGCAGGACGTGGAAACAGGAGCCCTCTCTGGGCTGAACAGGGGGATAGGAGCCCTCTCTGAGCTAAACTCAGGAACGGGAGCCCTCTCTGGGCTAGATGTGGAAACAGGAGCCCGCTCTGGGCTGGACGGGGGGACAAGAGCCTTCTCTGGGCTAAACTCAGGAACATGAGCCTTCTCTGGGATGGACAGGGACACAGGAGCCCTCTTTGGGCTAAACTCAGGAACAGGACTGACAGAGGGCTCCGACAAAAGAGGGAGGAGAGGGGGCAGGGCGGCATACAAGTCTACAAGGTCTTCCTCCACTTTCCATTCACCCAGATCCATGAATAGCTCACCCTCAGCCATGGTGCAGTGGGCAGAGCTCCACTCTGCAATCTAACTGGCCACGGCTTTCTCCCTTGTGGCGGGCGTGGTAGCGGGCTCTTTCACCTGGTCTGGCATTACACGCAGCTCTGGCTCGCGGCGATCCTCAACTCTGTCACTCCTAGATGCGATGGCTCGTCGGTCGTGGCAGGCTCCGGCTCTCCGTCATCGGTGAGCTCGGGCTTATGCTCCGCACCACGGGGAGATGGTGGGCTGGGCTCTGGGTCGGGAGTGGAACTGGCGAGCAAGGTTTTATAGTTTTGAATTTTTCAATTCGTTTTATTTCAATATCGTTTTCAAATTTGCTATAAAATTTAGCAGAATTAACAGATCACTTCCAGAGCGCAGGCCAAAGAAAGACGTAGGCATAATTTAACCTTAGTGAGGCAAATATCTAGCGACACAAAGATAAGGCATGCTGAGATTGATTAGATGGTAAAAGTATACAAATATATGCCAAAGGAAGCAGTCAAGCCTTTTTACTAAATAAATCTACACAAGTTGCGCTTAATTTCATATGATGTGTGTTGAGATATTTAATATGAAAATAAATGTAGACTAATTTGGTTATATTAGATGTCTTTTTCTTAACCATAATCATGTTACTGTAACTGTTGTGTCTTGCTCACTTTTCCGTGAACATCCAATAATACCGGCAATTGCATTAACAATAAAGGTTCATATTTGAATATGTTCTTTTCTTTATTTATGAAGAATTATAATATGTAGCCTATGCACATTTGTTCGAAAGCCAGAGTGATCACAAGATGCTAGGCAAAAGTTTTGTATTGTTTACAGAAAGGATGCGCGTTCTCATCTTTTTTCCTGTTAATTATGTTGCTGCGTGTCTGTTTTTCTTCAAAGCACCAATTTAGAATGCCTGATGTTGGTTTGATTGCTTGTGTTACATGAGAAAATAAATAATTTTGCCTACCTGATGTAATAGATTTAAAGCGGATGTGGTTTGGGGTTCGTGACTCGCAGTCTTACAGTATGTCAAACGGTTCTGGTCTGGTACAGAATTAAATTAGTGCTACTGTCGAATAACGCGTCGGGTGTTCCGTTACTGGTGGTGCACATTTGCCAAACCGGATGCGTGCAGGACTCTGCTTTAAACTGCTTTGAATCTCCCCGTCAGATAACCTCACATGCACGAATCGCCATGCTGAAAAAAACAGCATATGCTGGTTAGGTATGTTTTGATGCTGGGATGCTGGTTTATGCTGGTCCTTTGCTGGTTTATGCTGGTATTTTGCTG
>JAFVLL020022357.1:0-17632 GCA_021397915.2 Tor tambroides
AACTATGTTAAATTTCAGGACCTAAAAATACAAGCCCTGGAAATACAAGGCATTAAAATGCAAGCACTGTTAATCGCAATACATATATTTTTTTTGATTTGAGGAATTCAGCATGCTTTATGTTTCAAAAACTATTGTCATTATTCTGCTTCCATATTTTTATCGCCTATTCTCCATTGTCACGGCTGGAGTGTAATCTTACTTGATAACCGGTTCAAAATGACCACAAGAGCAAAGGTTGTAAAGTAGGTTTATATAAATCATTAAGACCATAAATATATTAAGTAAACACATTGATAAAATTACACTTAAATTCATTATATTGCCTTGTAAAACACACTTTATATCACGCAATCAAAGTCATAATTCCATCTATCTGATATACATATTGTTTTTGTTAATCTTTAAACATAACAACTTTACTATACTTATAGTACTTAGATCACATTGCATAAAATACAAAAATATAAAATGAATAGTAATATGTTACGTAAATAATGCTACATTTACGTAATGCGTATATATATATATATATATATATACAGTTAAATTAACATGTAAAAAAAATAGAAAGGAATGAAATACTTTAGCTTACCCACTTACTGGGCATTTCAGTGTGAAATATTAGAAACATTTTCAAATGTAAAATGAAGGATATTATCAGTTATGAGCGGTTATGTGAGTAGAACGATCTCTCTGGGTGTGTGGAATTCTGAAGTATTAATGGTCATCAAGGGCCTTACAGTCTTCTCAGGGCATTCCCATTTAAACAGCAGTGAGGAATCTGGCATCTGTGAAGAGTACACGTCATCAACAAGACGACTCTGCTCCTCAGTGAATGTGTTCTTCCAGTCTCCGACTTTACCTTAAAGATAGGATTGTAGTGTTTAGAAGATTACCTTGAAAATACCTTGAAAAAAATGTAACTTAAAATAACCAGAATTTTGGGCAGGACTACTTGTTTTTCCAGTTATATCATGCAAGTTGTTTTTCAAATATTATGTTTTGCTTTTTTGAGTCAAAATATTTGTTTCTATTCCATTTTTAATTATTTCATCATCAAAAATGATTGTATGAATGATTGAAGCAAATATCAAAAAGGCATTTACATACCTTTCCTCATGAACTTGCCCTGGCTGTGGTCCATGATCTCCTGAGGGATGAGAGTGTAGTTCACCATGGTATTTTCCTTCATGTTATTGAAGCTACAGTGCTTCTGAGCAAGGTTCAGCTCATCCTCAGTTAAAGGACACTGAAGGAAACGACTCACTTTCTGAACAGAACCGTGAAGATCCTGATAATATTGAAAAGTTGCAAATTGAAACTGCTTGTTTAATCTGAATGTGGTCACCAAATGAATGAATTCTTATAAAGTCATCCTACCTGACACATTTCCTCATACTTGATGTAAAGAAAGTTCTGGATATCTTTTGCATGACTAGTCCAGCCCTTGACATGGTCAAACCAAGAGCCATAATGCACTGATGGAAAAAAATCACAACAAATTATGTAATAAGTTGTAAGGGAAAAGAAAGTGACTCAAACCCAAACTGGTAACACTAGTCTATCAACTAACCTGCACCCTTCAGGAAATCATTCAGAAAATCAGAGAAAGTGCCTGGGTCAGGCAGAAAATTGGCCATCTTGTGGAAGTGATAATATGAAACAGACACATCTTTGAGATTTCTGGCTACATATATAACCTGAGGAATGGAAAACATTTGTCATTTGCAAGAAAATTCAACAAAAAAGTAATAAAACTCAATTTGTGGTTTGTCCATCTACTCACCTTTGCTTTGGAGTGTTGCAGGGCCGGTGCCAGCAGGTGGTACGGCAGATGTGTAGTAATAATACGAGGCCCGGTAGAGGCTTTTAGAACATCAGCGCAGTAGTACTGCTCAAGCCATGGTGCACGGGCCCAGTTGGGCTGAGTTTGGGCGATAGTTGGGTCCCCTTTACTCAAAACTAGAGTGATGATTTCCTGCATCCATGTGGTTCCTAAGAATAAAGGATTCAAGGAAAGTGAAATGAATTCTTGAAAGGCATGAATAATATCTTGCTTAGATAAAAGGTAGCTTACCATTTTAACTGAAATACATAACCTAAATAAAAATTGCCCTTTGAAAGAAGGACTAAAGATGAACACGAAACATGAAAATGCATTTCATTATTACCTGATTTTGGGTAGGTGACAATTACAGTATCTGTGTCCTGAAACTTGAAGTTGGTTGCATAATTCAATGAGTCTTTAGTATGCATGTGTCCAGGAAACATGATGCTGTGAAAAGATTCCGTGACATCTAGTCGAGCCATATCTGTTTGTGTGCGAATGCAAAAGGAGTTATAGAACAGAGTGAGATGATCTGACAACAGCGTTCAGCTGTCAACTTATATAGGAAGAGAAAACGGAAGAAGACTGATGTCACAAACCAATAAATTGAAAGGGGAAGTACATAAGCATGGGATACAGAAATTACCTGAGAAACCGGTTGCTGAGTAAATTCCACGTCAAACCTATGCTGTTTGCTGTAATATATAATTTGCCTAGCAAAGTTTCTTTGATTTGCATATTATAATATCATCAAAGGACATTAATGTTGGTATCTTCATCTTTGACTTTTAGTCTTTTAAGACAATCAGTGACAGTTTTATTCAGTGGCAAACTTAAAATACAGTTTGCTTATCTGATGACAAAAATGCATTTGATGGAGGCAATTGTTTATTGTGCCTTTAATTAGTTTTCAACCCACACAAATGCAATTTATTTTCATTTTACTGAATCCCACCAGTTGCAAATGTATTTAAAAATCTGTTTCTAAAGTCTAAAAGGGTTTGTTGATGTGGTTAATTTTAAATTGCAGGTTGTCTGGATCTCATGTGAACATTGTTACATGGATGTGGTAATCATAACCAAAGCCATTAACTTCCTAGAAGTTCAAACCACCAGGAAAATCCTCACATACGTCATGATTGCAGAAGATGGTCACCTCTGTATAATAACACTCAGGAAATAATACATGTTTTATATATGTTAAAATATGTTGTTTCAAATTATTAACCTTTGGTTTTTAAAGTATTGTTGGATTAAATGCAACAAAATAATAGTAAACAGACCTAAATGAAATAAAGTCAACAAATTAACTAAATAGAAGTTTTCAAGTTCATAGTTTTAGAAATCAACAAAGCAACGAGAAGCTTTTAACCTTAAACTTGTTGACTTTAAACAAGATACCCTTAATGGAAAAATGGTCATGGTGAATCAACCAGTGTGTGAAGTGTGCTAAGAGTGAAGCTTAAAATAGAGCAGTCTTGTGCTCAGTAATGTACTGTGGTTAGAACCAACGTGATCTCATGATTGTACGTAAAATGTGGTTCTACAAAACGTAAGTAAATGTACGAGTGGGATTAGCGACTATAAAAACATTTTTAATGCTATATTGTTACTAAAATGGTTATTTTCCTGCATATTTCGGTCAATTGCGTTTTATATTCTTTTATATTCGCTATAAAATGGGTAGGTTTAGGTTTGGGGGTAGGTTAAGGGGTCTAAAAATCTAAATCGCTTATTGGTAAAATGATAAAAATGCATTGATACGAATATCGTAATGATATAAAACAGGTCTTCAACCCTGTTCCTCGGGACCCACTATCCTGAAGTGTTACGTGCCTTTTCATACATTTCTGCAAAACTGAAAAAACGTACCTATACATACAAATCGCTGCAGTTTCCAGTTGAAATGAACACTAGAGGCAGTAAAACTCCGACAACTTTTATTCCTTTTCACACAAAAGTATGATGTACAGGTATATTTTTGATTACTAAAGGCTAATTTTCACACAATTAGTTGCAGAATGTTATGTTATGACTTCAAAACAATTTTAACATCCTGCACGATTTGAAAACTAATACTTTTGAACGTTGTCGTCACATATACAGCTTCATATGCATGAGTTTTCTAATCTAGCAGATTTACTCGGTAGCTCATGCGATACGGCGTTGCATTTAAGTAATGAAGAGTTCCGGTACGAATCCCCATGAAACTACGGTTCGACTAAACAGCTCAAATGGAAAGTTAAAATAAGTAAGTTTAAATAGCATGGCTGCATCAGCGAATACGTTTTTATATTACTTTTGCATTTGTTAACACTATTGAGTAGGTTTAGGTTTGGGTTTGGTGTAGGGGATATTTCCAGCATGATAGAGCATTAATCTTTAGTGACACTCACGGGATATTTGAATTCTGAATGGCCGCAAAATGTACCTCAATCAGCATAATAAAAACGCTGCAATGCAATTCGTACCTGTACCAACGTAATAAAAACGTGCCACGGTCACGTATTAAACGTGTGTTTTAGCGCCACTCTCTGGACATTTCACTTTGAACCTGCCGCGAAATGTGCAGTAAGGTACATAATTACAGGGTTGCAGAAATGTATGTAGAGGCACATACTTCCAATGAGCCTAGGTTTCACTACAACCCTAATCAAACACACCTGAAGCGGCCAATCAAGCTCCTGAAGAGGCCAATCAAGCTCCTGAAGACTGCTTGAAAATTGCAGGAAGGTGTGCTGAAGCTGGTTGGAAATAAACTTTCCAGGAGCAGGGTTGGAGACCTCTGATAAAAGATACGTAAATATTTTTACGTTTTTTAGCTAAAAATACGTATCGATTTGTACGTTTTAAACGTTGAAATACGTCTAAATTGTACATTTTAGCATCAATAAAAACGTACAAAAATGTACGTTTTATGCTTGTAAAATGTTACCTATTAATACCTACATATAGACATGAGACCATGGCACTGGTGACAAACACATAAACACCATGCTGATGGTGCAGAATCAGGTTACACACTAATTTCTCTCAGACCGAAATTGATTTTTTTTTCATGATTTTGCACTGCCTTATCAAGTTCATTATATATTGTAAAGCGATCACATATTAACAAGTATATCAAAGGTTTCTTTTCAAATTGGTCTGCTCATTTATTGCAAGATTGGTGCATATTTTGAGAAAACAGGAGGTGCTATATAAAACATTTGTGGGGGAAAAATATGCTGCATTTGTGTCATTAGCAGGTCAGTTTTGTCAAAGAGGATGTAGCCTACAACTCACATGCAGAAAGATCTAGCACCCTGTTCTCCAGTCAAGCTATTTTTTATTAACCAAACACATTCCATAAACATCACTCTTTGGTTTTACATGAGCTTTTTATTGCAAGTAAAAACCTTGAGGTGCAAATGCATTATCACGGAACATATAGGAATAAAAATGGCTCTTATAGCCTCTTCCAATAAGTGTTAATAGATATGTCTGAGCAAAAATGTGTTATGAAACGGCTTTATGGTATGCTGACTTTAAAAGAAGGGTTGCTGGTTCTACCTAGAGGTCTGCACGGGCTTTAGACTGAAGCCCGAACCCGGCCCGTACCCGAGATCGTCTGACCCGACCCAACCCGACCCGAGCGGCACAGTTAAATTTAGAGCCCGAACCCGACCCGAACCCGAAATCTTTTTTTCCCCCCCACAACGACTAGCCAATTAAAAAAAAAAAAAAAAAAATTCATGCATTTCACGATTGCATGCGGCCAGTAAACAAATACATGTAAAGAAACAGATTCATCAAGGCTCGGCCATTTCACAATGCAAAAGAAAAAACAATTACCAGTTATGAAAGTTTATGAACATCAGGTGCAGCGTCACATAAATTCTGCCGAGTTTTTGAATGGTTGTATAGGACAAGACGATTCTTCCACCGTGCAAATTATGCTCATTTTCGTCAGTTAAGGCTCGTTAGCATTCGGCATACTTTAAATCAGACACGGAGATGTAGTGCGGTAAGATCGCGTTTATTTGAATTAATTAATCATTTATTAGCGAGAGAGAGACAGAGAGAGAGGGGGATGAAAGTTGCGTGTGTGAACCTGCGTCAGCGCGTGTCTCTCTACAAGCAATGAGGCTTATTTACTTCAAAAACAGCGATTTTACCCCCTCATTGCAGAGAAATATAACGTTGCGAGTCAGTAGCCATCGAAGCTATTTTAATAATAAAAGTTTCCGTGCTGTGTGTGCGCTGCGCGATCTCTGATATGTGTGTGTGCGTGCGTCTATGAAAGCAGCGAAGCCTGCATATAGTTTTGGTTTAGTTACAAACCCGAGCCCGAGGCTATCCATTAAACATTAACCCGAACCCGACCCGAAACCCGAAAGTATTTCGGGACCCGTCGGGCTCGGGTCGGGTAGCAGACCTCTAGTTCTACCGTCACAGAAGCAAGCCATGAGTCATCACCCTTGTGGCTTTGACTAAGTTGCTCTGGATAAAAGTGTCTGACCACTTGATTATTATTGACATTCTGTCATAAAACTTCGTCAATTCAAAAGCTTAAAGGTGAAGTGTTAATTTTTGCAGAACTAACATTGTAACAGCAGAATTGCAACAACAGTGACCAAAGCTGCACCCTATACGCTTATTCACTATCTTTTACATAGTGGATGGCATATAGTTCACTGCATGAGAAAGCGGTGAATAAAAATGAGTGAGCAAATTCAAACACTGCAAAGATTGCGAGTTATTTATCTATTGCTATTTAATTAGTTGAAAAACTAACAGTGCATCACGGAGTGTTCAGCCTAATGATTGAACTTGTTAGATATTACATTTCATTAAACGTGGTTAAATCTGAGTTCACCTAAAGTCTCTCCAGCCAGAGTAATACCTCTGAAGACAACGGTCCAGAGAGTGCACACAGCCCTCACATGGACTTTAAAGAACATTTACTGTACTTTTACACAATCATATCACATTTCTCTGTCATTAAAAATAAAAACGTGGCTTTTATGGGACAACTCTCTGGTTTATGGGACATTTTTACAACCCAAACTTATACATTAACTTATATTCAGCCTCATTATGATCCAAATTTAATCCCTAACACTGGTCTTTTAACCTTAGAGTATCTCTACGCATAATCGGAGAGAGAAGAAGATAAACATCTGTGGATATAAGCAGTAAGCTGAAGACAAGGAGAGCTGAGATAGGTATTTAAGGAGCAATTTATAATTAAAGGGTACAGAGTTGGTAAACAGTGTGGTGATGATGGATTGGGTCAAGACTGTGTGTTTAGTGCTCTGGGCTTTCACATTCAACTCAGTAGAAGATGATGTAAAAGAGCAAGCCCTGAAACTGATGGCTGACACTCCACTTATAGATGGGTAAGTCAATCTATTTATCTACACTGTAAAAAAAAAGAAAAAAAAAAAGAGAGAGAGAGAGGTAGCTTAAACATAGTTTTATGAAAAACGAGATCTCTAGAAATGTCATTATGAAATATATACTTTTTAATGGAATATTGTAGTGTTTATTAAAAATGTTTTATCAGTGCATATCATTATTTTTTAAAAGTCATGTGCCCTCATAACATTGTTTTATATAAACAGCACTTTCAGAATCTGAAATCAGATTGGATTCCTTCTCATATACGAAAATTGGTGCATGTAAACATAACGTTTCATTTTGCAAATGTTCTGCTGCAACAAATAGAGCTGTATACAAATGTAGACCTTTTTAAAGGGTACTGCACCAGTGACAGCTGACATTTTTTCTGAAATTGTAAAAGGAAGGAAGAAATAGGAATAAAACGTATAATTCAAAGTTGCTTCCCCAATTGTAAGTCGCTTTGGATAAAAGCGTCTGCAAAATGACTAAATGTAATGTAATGTAAATGTAAATGCTTCAATTTTCAAGGAAACTTTCAATGTTTTTTTTTCTCTTATTATCTCTGATTCTATTTGAAAGTGATTTGAAATCTTTTATAAAACAGGCACAATGACCTTCCCTGGCAGATGAGGAATTTGTTTAATAATCAGCTCAACACGGTGGACTTGTACAAACTAGGCTCCACACACACCAACATCCAAAAAATCAAAGAAGGGCGCCTCTCAGCACAGGTACAAACACAAACAAACAGGCCTATATACACAACATAGGAACATTCACCATAATGAGCAAACTGAATGTGTGGTAATATTTGCTTTTCTGTTGCAGTTCTGGGCAGCTTATGTATCATGTGATACCCAGTACAAAGACGCAGTCAGACAGACCTTGGAGCAGATTGATGTAATCCACAGGATGTGTCATGAATACCCAGAAGCGTTCAAATTTGCTGCTAGCAGTCAAGGTAAGACAGTGAAGCAGCAGTAAATACTGTAGAAATCCTTGTAATAACTCAATGTGAATCAAATAGACGTCAGTATTGAATACAATGACATGTTTGCAGTACACCCAGCGCTACCATTTTTGCTACAACATGAATGATATTGGGGTAAAAAGAAAAAAAAAGAAAAAAGAAAACAGATGGAAAAATCCATAATCTTCTATAAAGAAGGTTAGAAGTGACCTCAACAACCACAAACACTGTAACAACCACCCATCAACACCATATTCAAAAAGCACCCTGGAATTATTGTGGTACTGATAAAGTGTAAAACTGTAAGTGTATTTGTAATTGTTTATAGTTTTAATATAAACTAAAATGAAAATGTTGTTGCAGATATACTGGACGCCTTTGAACAGAATAAGACAGCGAGTCTGATTGGGGTAGAAGGTGGACATTCGATTGACAGCAGTTTGGGTACTCTGCGCACTATGTACCAACTGGGCGTCCGCTACCTCACCATCACACATAGCTGCAACACACCATGGTGAGTGGCTATTCCCCAGAGAGTACTTACCGTACTTCATAGCACTTTAAATAAAAAGATGGTCTGAGATGACAGCATAAATTCATTCACCTTAAAAAAGAACATACAGGTTGATCCAGCAAGGTGAGGAAACAACAGTTCAAATGATGATTTCAACAGTTTGGAATGAAGTAAACATAAATCTGTCCAAAAACTGTGCCAGAGGCATTCTATTAAATAATGTTTTGTAACACACCCACATAAGACTGACAATAGTAATGTGGGAAATTAGAGGGAAATTCCCAGAATGTTCAACTCTTACCAGCAGCTATTCTACAGAATTCATATTTTGCATTTAAGGTGGGTCTAAATAGAAGCTACATTGGGTTTCAAAAGAACTGACCACATAAAAGGCCACACAAGTGCGCGTTCCCATCTGATTAGAGAAGGGGAAGAATTTCAACTGAAGACTATTGTTTTCTTTACCATGTTTTGGTCTCACTTCCTTCTAGGGCAGACAACTGGTTGGTGGACACAGGATCTGAGCCTGAAGAGCATGGCGGTTTGTCTGAGTTTGGCAAGGTTAGACACAGAGATGCTTTAATGTCAGATTTCTACAATCAATGAATCAATCAATCAATCAATCAGTTTTCCCAAAAATAAAAGCAGTCATGCAAAGTAAAACGATTATTTATTATAACGACTACATACCATGCTTAGTAATGTATTTACTTTAGATATAAGCCAAAATGTTGTATGTATGTAAAATGTAAGTCAACATATCTGTATATTGCTTTTTAAAAGTTATTAAATTTAAATTTGCTATTAAATTTCCTATAATACGCAATTAGAATTTTCACTTAAAATCTTTTTTTTTTCCACAAAAAAAACAAAACAAAAAACATTTGGTTTGTAATTTTGTTGTTTCATTTAGTTTACTTATTAATAAAGACAACTTACAGATTTCAAAAACTTTAAATTCTTTGTGATGTCTATTTAAATTATGCATCATATTTTCAGTATTTTCAGCACATTATTTACAGGACAGTTATTAACATAAAGCATTTAGTGAACTCTAAAATAGTATTAACTTTGGACATGGTGGTAGGCCACCCTGACTTGCTGTCAAGCTTTACTCATTATTGCTGTCTGTAGTGATCAGTTTGATTTGTCCTTTCAGCAAGTGATCTGGGAAATGAACCGCATTGGAATGCTGATTGACCTGTCTCATGTGTCTGAGAAGGTCATGAATCAGGTGCTGGATATCTCTAAAGCTCCTGTTATCTTCAGCCACTCTTCTGCCTACAGCATCTGTAATCACAAGAGAAATGTTCCTGATGATGTTCTTATGAGAGTGGTAAGAGTATCATCAATTTACAACCTCAAAATGTTACACAACAGAGTTTATTGCCCAAAAAGAATAGATTATGATGCACTTACTCATCCATATTCATAAAAAGTATGTAATACATTACTTATTTACTGATATAAAGAGATGCTATAAAAGATAAAACCAGATGCTTTAATTAAGCAAGATCACATAGATAATCTCGGCTGTGATTCGGCCATAGCACAAGTCTACATGATATTCAGTATGTTAGGGTGGTTTCACAACAGTGGCTCAGGCTGCAGGATTGCCAAATGAAACCGAAGAAACAGAAAGGACACACAAGGAACATGAGTTGCAAACTAGAAATCCATGAAAACGTGACATGCACAGGCTGAGTTCCGCTTAGTTTTTTATGGCCTTCCTTCGTTAACTTTCCATCGACTCATTGACACGTATCAGGGATGGGCAGTATTTCAAATACATGTGTTTAAAATACATATTTGAAATACAAAATACTATTTTGTATTTTGTATTTTAATACCTTTGAAAAAATCAAATGTATTTTGTATTTAAATACATTTAATCTTAGTATTTTTGTATTTTCAAAATACTTAAAATACTTTTTGCCAATCAACCTCTTTATTAGACTGCTGGTTCCCTGTATCAACTAGCTCAAACATGCCACTTTCATGCTTTTCATGGGAAAATCTTATTAAAGTCAAAATCGTAGATATTTAAGATATTTAATTCTGAATAAAATGTAGCATCCCATTTGTTGACAACTATATCATCATTCACAGTGCTATCTTTACAGTTAGCTTGTTGATGATTCTGGATTTTCAGTTAAATACATGCTGATTTGCTGTGTATAAACCATACAAAATGCTTGAAATGGTTATTGCACTACTATGTGCATGACTTTAACATTAAAACAAGGTGATCTTGCTTTTGTGGGAAAAAAAGCATACCTGTCTCAGCAGGTAAAAAAAAAAAAAACCTAGCAAGGGGAACATAGCATTAGCACTAGTCAGTCTTGTTAGGTTTTTTTTGGTCAGATTTTGGTTTTATCAACTAGCTAGTCAAATGTGTTCATTAAACTTTAATCATTACTGCTTGCTGTGGCGATATGACAATATAAATGTCGGCGATGATATAAAGTGTAAATCGATTTAACTTTTTCTATATCGTTTGTATATCGTCGTGGTATGCAGATATATCTGTGGAGCTTCTAGTGGGCAGGAGCTATTGACACGTCAGAGCGATAAAGAAACATGGATAAATGAGTAATAAGCAGCTTTCTGTGTGTGTGTACCCCAAGACAAAGATAACTAATGCTAATAATAAAGAATTTTTTTTTTTTTAATTGTTCTAAGGGCATACTCACACTAGGCACAGCTGCCTTGTACTAAAACCCAAGCGCGATTGTCCTTTCGCTAATAGACAGATATCACAGGATTATTACAGAGGCAGCTGAGGATAATGGTGGAATTTGCAGCTTTACACGCAAACTACAATACCTGTTCATCAATAAGATGAGAACCAGACCCATTGTAAATCTAAATGTACTCAAATTAAATTAATTGAAAAGTGTGATATCCAAGTAGTTATAAAGATTTTTGCTGTCATAATGATAACAATAGCGCATACAAAAATAGTATATTAAAGGTGGGGTAAGCGATTTCTGGAAGCCAATGTTGATATTTGAAATCACCAAAACAAACACGCCCTACCCTTATAGGGTCTCGCCCCTATTTTGATAGCTCCGCCCCACACATACGTAGCCTATGCAACCCATGCAACGATTAGTTCTGTGAAACAAAGCAAAACCAATGTTACACCATGTCTACACCGGACGCAAGCGGCGCGTCAAAATACTATAGAAGTCATTATAATCAGTGATGCTGTGCACACTGGATGCTGCTCGGCGCAACAAATCCCCGACAGAAAACTGCTGTCGCTTTAAAAATGATTATTCTTGATATCAAGAATTTATATCCTGGGAATGGCAATAGGCAAGCTGTTTTGACCTTTATTCATATGCAGGATATGAATTCTTGATATCAGCAATTAAATTTTCACTAGTTAAAATGCTCATTCTTGATATCAGGGATTTAGTTAAATGTCACCATAGGCTGCCATTCAAATTCAATTGTTGATATCAAGAATTGATTTCTTACTGCTTGAAATTCCAATTTCACATATCAGAAATGCAATTCTTACTTGTAAAAGGCTTTATTTTTGATATCAGCAACCACGTGGTTACTAGTGCAAATGTCTATTCTTGCATCGACAACTGAATTGCCACTAGTAAAAATGTTCATTTTTGATTTCAATAATTTGATTGTCACTATAGTGAAAATGTTCATCATGAATGTGATTGTTACTAGTTAAAAAATAAGTCATTTTAGATTTCAGAAATTAGTCTCCTGATTTTTGATATCAGAAATATATTTTCAGATATCAGAAATAACAAATGCAACATGTTGAAATATATTTACAGATACCAAGAATTAACTAGTGAATTTTAACTAGTGACAATTGAATTCTTGATATCAGGAATTCACACTTTTACTAGTAACAATGTAATCATTGATATCAAAAAATTTCTACTAGTAAGAAATACAAAGCTGAAATATGTGTAGTTAGAATTTTAACTACTAAGGAATGCATTAAATTGTTGATATCAGAAATGCTGATTGTTGATATCAGGAATTACACATTAAATTTGAAAGCTGAGACCTATAGTTCATATCAGAAGTAACCTGCTCTGTCTTGTCTGTCTGCGTTTTTTCAGTTTCCTCTTTGCTCCGCAATGTATTTTTTTACTGTGTGTGAGAGCGGCATGGCTTGTCACACATAGCAACAGTAATTAAGGAGCGTTGGTTTTTGTGAAGGGTCAATTAATTACTTTGTACAAATGCCCACTGCTTGATGTGAAACCCTTGCAATGGGCTGAACTGAAATGTCCCAATATGAGACGTTCAATTAGCAGTGACAATTAGAAGACCACTGATGTACACACATCTTGGCTTATAGGCCTTGATCACGATTACACAACATACATTCTAATTGGTCAGTCTTTCGTAACTAATAGCCATCAACTAGTCAGAACTGAGAGGTTAACCACTAATGCCCAGAATCACTAATCCCCAGAATGCTTCAGAATGCTCCAGAACAGAATTGCATTTTTAAAGAGAAGTGAGATATGGTTTTGTGTACACCAAATGTTCCAGTAATTATTATGGCACTCGGTAATGTCAGCATGCCCAGTTATTAAACCATGGTTCATAATTCTAAAATTGTGTGCAATTAGCAATCAGATTTATGACCGATTTTCACTTATTTTACAAAAGGGGTGAAATAACATCACAGAGACTTGACCTGGGTCACCCAGCAACAATACAGCAATGCATAAAATCTCTCCTAAACACTAAAAACATTTCAGCGTTGTGGCAGCAGCTATACAGTGGCAACTAAATAGTTAAAGGGATATTTCACACAAAAATGAAAATTCTATCATCATTCACTCACTCTCAAGCTGTTCCAAACCTCTGTGAGTTCTTTTCTTATGCTGAACATATTTTGTTCTGTGGAAGATATTTTGAAGAACGTTGGTAACCAAACAGTTGACGGTAGCCACTGATATCCACAGTATTTCTTTTCCATACTTTAAAAGTCAATAACTACCATTAAAATATCTACTTGTGTTTTCCACAGAAGAAAGAAACTCATACAAGTTTGTAACAACTTGAGGATGAGTAAATGATGACAGGATTTTTCCTTTTAACCTTACAAAGGGTACTGTATCATATTTGATAGCTAAATTTCTAAGGCATCTAAATTATCAACATGATTAAAACGTTGCTGAAAACAACTATTATACACTTCTTATATCTCTGATTGATATTTTATACATTATTAGCAAATAAAAGTCCTTTTAGCATAATTCTAAAAACATCAGTTTGTGGAACGCATCTTTTTTACTGATTTGAATGAAATCAGAATGAAAAGAATGACTTTTATTGTTAGTAATATTTCAAGATAAACATTAAGGTTTACCTGATTATCCATACATATTTTTTTAGGAAAATCATTTTAAAATGTGAGCATCAAATAGGATAATAAACTTTCAAGATAAGCTTTTTTCATGTCATTTTTTTTTTTTCATATAAATATTAGCAATTGCACCAAATTGCATATTTTTGCTCATTTTGGGCCTTTGGAATAAAACTGAGGTGGTGTTTTTTTTCTCCTCGAGTATGAGCTCCATATTGTCCTATATTTGATTTTTCTGACTATTATTTAATATGTTAGGCTTTACAGGGTTAAGTAGCACTCACATATTATTCAGAAAATTTAAAAAAAAATGGTTTGTAATTTGTGTGTAAGTAAAAGGAGAAGTGTAAAGCAAAATATTCATTTTCCAAAATGTTTCTATTTCAGAAAGAAAAGAGAGGGATTGTCATGGTTAATTTTTATAATGACTATGTAACCTGCAAAAAAACTGCTAACATCTCAGATGTTGCTGGTGAGTCTTTTTGAAAGCAACCTCGGTGTCTGCTAGCATTCCTTCATTGAGCACTTTATGATATAAGGCAAGATATTAATATGTGACTCCACTTCTCTATATGACATGCAGATCACTTTGACCATATCAAGAAAGTGGCTGGCTCTAGTATCATTGGATTTGGAGGAGATTATGACGGTGTGCCAAGGTAAGAATGCTGATTTGTGAATAGACCGCCTGCATTCCAATTTAATGATAATACTGCTGACACTGTGGTGCATTTCACATTTGTAAAGCATGTGTATTGTATACAATGAGAATTGCCTTTAATTGTTTGAGACAAGAAACAGGACTAGATACATAACCATTAATAAATAATGCTATGGTTTGAACAGGGTGCCAGATGGTCTAGAGGATGTATCAAAGTACCCAGACCTGGTGGCTGAACTTCTTAGGCGCAAATGGTCAGATGATGAGATCAGAGATGCTCTGGGACGAAACCTACTGAGAGTGTTCAGAGAGGTGGAGGAAGTAAGAGCAATTCACACACAGTCATGCGTACATTAGTTTCAAAATCAGTATAATATCAAATTTACTGCCTTGTTTGCTCACTGAACCGTATTCTAAAAATTAACTTTAATGTTTTAATAGGTAAGAGACCACCTAAATGGTACCAAACCAGATGATAAACCCATCCCTCTTAAAGAAGTTCAAAATCCCTGCAGGACAGACTTTGGTTATCAAGATAAATCCAGTTCAACATGCATAAAATCTTTCTATCCACTAGTCTTGGTTCTGACACTTCTGAACAAGTTGTTATAACCAACCTCTCAGTGGACTGTCTACTCCTGTAGTACTGTTTTTTTTTTTGGAGTATGCAAAGGATCTTTGATAAAGAGTTGGCTTGAAATTCTGTAAGGAAACATTTTAGAGAGTTTAGTGTTTTTACGAAATGTAGATTAAAAACAAAAAGAAATTAGACCACTTTTCTGTTCAGTGCCATACAAGTCAAACGTGTGAACAGCTATTCTTTATTATTACTATTTTCCATATTTTACAAAAATAACAAAGACTGAAAAAGCCACCTGAAAATATCAATATTTGTGCCATGTTTCTATATTTGTCCTGTTAGATTTGATGGTTTTCTCTTGATTCGTTAGAGGTGAAAACCAGCAAATTATAGGCAGCTTTATTTAAATGATGATACTGACCACTCTGTATGTAAAAAGTACAGAACAATGAATTCCATAAAGTTAACTAGGTTAAATTTAGGTCTGTTCATCACTTAAATTTGACAAACTGACTTCAAATGACTGTGGCACTTGGATGTGTATGATGACAGTAGTTGTGTTGACAACATCCAGAGTGTGTCAGTCTTGTGCTGAACATAAAAAAAATCAATCCAAAAGCTCCACCTAGTGGACACACCGTTGAATATTCTGATATGTTAAAGGCTCCTTTCATAACAACATAACTCTCTGTAAGATCTTCTTGATGACAAAAACAAAGCTGATTTTTTTTGTATTGCTTGTTATTTCTTATTTCTGTTATCTAATTCTAACCTTTACAATAACCTTACCATTCTCTTCTGTACCACTTATTTAAGTTAAAACTACATCATATTTAAAGAGACTGTTGCTCTTCTTTGCTATAAATTTGACATTAATTGAATGGATATTCTAATATAAAATGCCTCACTCTGAGGATACCAATAAAGGTTTTGTGCTAAAAGATGTTTAAATGTAACAAAATTATTCTGGAAAATATAATTAGTGTGTAAGATAAATTAGCACATGGGTTTAGGGGCATAAAACTAAATACACTGATAAAACTACATAAAACTAAATGCATTAATTTAATGTTAGCATATAGAGACACACATATATATATATTTGAAAGCGAGAATATATTCTGAGGCTGTGTGGTATATATACTGTAACAGAGAAATAGGAATTAACGGAAGCTAAAAAGAAAAGAAAAGGAAGCTATGTTAATGATGGTTACAAAACAGGACCTGCATACATATATACTGCATACATAAAATGTTTTATCATTACACCTAAAAATTTGCTTCATGTTGTATTATCTAAATGAAGTGGTTTTAAGTAAAGATATTATTTTAGATGAAGGAATACACCTGACAGGTTTTACAAAGAAAAGGGTCAGGTCAGGTAGAAACACCTTAGGGCAACAACTGCAGTTTTTAAGCTGTAGGTCATGAGTTTCTGTATGTTTTTAGCAACCATTCTTGGAAGTCATTTAATGCATTCTGTATTTCCCTGAATTTATTTTGACAACACTAATAAAATGTTCGAGAATCATCTGAAGTTGCATCTTTCACCCTATATTTATGCACTAAACATAAGTGCCTGTTTATACCAGTACAATAGTTGTGGTTGTAACAAGAGCTACATATGTCCACAAAATGATTCGGACCAAAAAAAACAAAACCAAAGCTGAAACAAAGTCAAAACTGAAGTCATTTCAATGAATGCTCTTTTTAATTCCTTTTCCTTATACATACGAGACCAGATCAATGTTCTACTGAACTGCAAGGCATTATTAATTACTTAATGTATGTTTCCGTACTTTAATTATCATTTGCATGTTCAGACCCTTAATTAATGCTGTCATTGTACTGAAATACAGATCTATATTACTATACAGTACAATATTCAATTAAATGGTATCACTGATACTTTTAATGTTAAAGTATTATAAAATATTTATTTCACTTTATTTTAAGGTGCCCTTGTTGCAGTGTAATTATACATTTAATTAATTAATGTACTTACTATATGGTTAGGGTTAGGATTAGGGTTTGTCTTAGGGTTACTTGCATGTAATTATGCATATATTTTTTTGTTATTATAATAGTAAGTACATGTAACATGTATAACAAGGACACCTTAATATAAAGTGTTACCAAAATATTCTTAACAAAATAATAATAATAATAAAAGTAAATAAATATGATTCTGCTTACCTGTTAGCATAACCTATTTTTATTGTATATAAGTATACTGTGACGAGTCGGCTGCCTCCCCCCTTAATATCATCACCACCCCGTCCCTTATTCGCCGCCCTTCACCAGGCTCCCGACGGGAGTGGGCGTG